>PVKV010017778.1:0-46671 GCA_004027835.1 Alouatta palliata | reverse complement strand
GCAATTCTCCTGCCTCAGCCTCCCGAGTAGCTGGGACTACAGGCACGTGCCACCATGCCCAGCTAATTTTTGTATTTTTAGTAGAGACGGGGTTTCACCACGTTGACCAGGATGGTCTCGATCTCTTGACCTCGTGATCCACCCGCCTCGGCCTCCCAAAGTGCTGGGATTACAGGCGTGAGCCACCGCGCCCGGCCGGGTGTTAGTCTTTTAACATGAAATTGTTGGAGGGCACAAACATTCAGTTCACAGCACAGCCAAAGACACAAATGCTTCGGCAGCAGATATACTAAAATCGGAATGATACAGAGAAGATTAGCATGGCCCCTACACAAGGATGACACACAAATTCGTGAAGCATTCCATATTTTTTTTTAAATTATAAAAAAGAAAGAGACAGGCTAGGCATAGTGGCTCACACCTGTAATTCTTTGGGATGCTGAGGTGGGCAGATTACCTGAGGTCAGGAGTTCGAGACCAGCCTGGCCAACATGGTGAAACCCTGTCTCTACTAAATACAAAAATTAGCTTGGTGTGGTGGCTCACGCCTGTAATTCCAGCTACTTGGGAGGCTGAAGCAAGAGAATTGTATGAACCCAGGAGGTGGAGGTTGTAGTGAGCCGAGATCAGGCCACTGCACTCCAGCCTGGGCAACAGAGCGAGACTCCATCTCAAACAATGAAAGAAAGAAACAGAGAGAGAGAGGAAGGAAGGAAGGAAGGAAGGAAGGAAGGAAGGAAGGAAGGAAGGAAGGAAGGAAGGAATCAGTATGTACATTTCAGAACATAGTTTTGAAGAAAAAGTAGGAAGTGGCTGAGAGAAGGTACTAGTATGTTTTTTCAATAAAAGGAACAGCATAAGCAAAGAAAGGGGGTTGAAACAGGACAGCAATTGCTGGGACACTCAGAAGTCAGAATTTGAAAATGGCAGATTGGACAGCTGGAGAGGGAGATCAAGGGTAACCAACTGTTCCACTTTGCCCAGAACTGTCCCCGTTTTAGCAGTGAAAGTCCCCTGTCCCTCAGTTCTGAGCAAACCAGGATGGTTGGTCACAGTAGGATGGAAGCCAGGCTGCAGAAAGTCTTACGCGCCATGCCAAGAAGCACACACTTTTTGTTGTTGTTGTTGATTTTTTTTTTTTTTTTGAGATGTAGTCTCACTCTGTCACCCAGGCTGTAATGCAGTGTCGAGATCTCAGCTCACTACAACCTCTGCCTCCCAGGTTCACCCAGTTCTCCTGCCTCAGCCTTCCAAGTAGCTAGGATTACAGGTGCCTGCCGCCACACCCAGCTAATTTTCGTATTACTGGAGACAGGGTTTCACCATGTTGTCCAGGCTGGTCTCGATCTCCTGACCTCAAGTAATCTCCCCACCTTGGCCTCCCAAATTGCTGGGATTATAGGTGCGAGCCGCTGCACCAGGCTGAGAAGCACATTCTTGATCCATCAGGATCAAGAGCCACTAAGGGTGATGGGAAGCATCTGGAAAAACATCATGAAGCTGCATTAGCAAGCATAGGGGCCACAGTGGGCCACCTCTACACAAGACAGGGGAAGGCAAAATCCAGTCTCCTGGCTTTTGCTGTTCCACTCATACAGGAAAATTAAAACATATAAACACAAAAAAAGAAAAGAAAAGAAAAACCATTGTTAAAGAGGGAGGAAGGCAAGGCAGGAAGGCAAGGATGGAAGATGAGACTGGAAGTCTGGAGTTCTGTGTTCATTCTTTCCACTTACTCACACAAGCTCTGGAAGCTTCCGTTTCCACATCTGTGAAATGGGATAATACCTACCTCCTTCGTTTGTTTTGATGATCAAACAACAGAGTGCATGTGAAAGAGCTTGGTACACTATAAAGCACTATATGAGTATTACTAATAAGACCACTGTCACTCAAAATATACCCAACCACATCAATCTAGAAAGAGTAATTTTGGTTGTAATTGCATCACATTGCTTACTGATTTCAACAGCACTCCGTCATCATTAGTAACTCCTGCATGTCAGCAGGCTTGAGTGGCGCTGACAGCTGCTGAGAATTGCTAGGGGAAAGCCAGTCCAGATTTTTCCTTTTCTTTCCCCACATTGTAAACATTTAGGCCAGGCGTGGTGGCTAACACCTGCAATTCCAGCATTTTGGGAGGCTGAGGCGGGTGGATCACTTGAGGCCAGGAGTTCGAGACCAGCCTGGTCAACATGGTGAAACCCCCATCTCTACTAAAAATATGAAAATTAGCCGGGCATGGTGTGCGCCTGTAATCCCAGCCATGTGAGAGGCTGAGGCACAAGAATTGCTTGAAACTGGGAGGCAGAGGTTGCAGTGAACTGAGACTGTGCCATCGCACTCCAGCCTGGGCAACAGAGTGAGTATCAGTCTCAAAATAAATAAAAAAATTAAAATTAAAATTAAAAAATAAACATTTAAAGTAGGTGAAGTGGGATTGAAAAGAACAAGAGCGGGGCATTTGGACAGAAAAGAATGGGAAATATTTGTTCTAGACCCTAAAATATGGGTTTATATCAAGTTGATGTCAAGTCAGATCATACCCTGTTTATGGTCTGGTCTTTTCTTTCTTTCTCTCTCTTTCTTTCTTTCTTCTTTCTCTCTCTCTCTTTCTTTCTTTCTTTCCTTTCTTTCTTTCTTTCTTCTTTCTTTTTTTGAAACCGAGTCTCCCTCTGTCATCCGTCATCCAGGCTGAGTGCAGTGGCGCAATCTTGGCTCACTACAACCTCTACCACCTGGGTTCAATCGATTCTCCCGCCTCAACCTCCTGAGTAGCTGAGATTACAGGCGCCTGCCACCACACCTGGCTAACTTTTATATTTTTAGTAGAGACGGGGTTTCACCACGTTGGCCAGGCTGGTTTCAAACTCCTGACCTCAGGTGATCTACCTGCCTTGGCCTCCCAAGGTGCTGGGATTACAGGTGTGAGCCACCATGCCCGGCCTGCTTATGGTCTTTTAATAATTGCCTTTTGCCTGGAAATCAAAGCTCACACTTCTTGAACGGGCCCTTATTTACTTCTCTAGGTTCTTTTTTTCTTCTTCTTTTGTTTGGGACAGGGTCTCGCTCTGTTGCCCAGGCTGGAGTGCAGTGGTATGATCATGGCTCACTGCAGCTTCAACCTCCCGGGCTCAAGTAATCTTCCTGCTTCAGCCTCCTGAGTAGCTAGGACTACAGACATGTACCACCATGCCTGGCTAATGTTTTATTTTTCTGTGTAGAGATGAGGTCTCTTTATGTTGCCCAGACAGGTCTCAAACTCCTAGGCTCAAGTGATCATCCCATCTTGGCCTCCCAAAGTGCTGGGATTCTAGGTGTGAGCCACCGCACCTGGCCTCTAGGTTCTCTTTAGTCCTTTGCTGTTGTGTAGCTTCCATTCCAACCACAACAAACTGCTAGCCATGGTGGAATTTGTTGTTATTGTCCACCTGCTCTTGTCCCTTCTCTCTTTGTCTCACCTTCCTCCAGGCATATACCTCCTTAGACACCCACTGTCAGTTCAGATGCTACCTTCAATGGAAATAGACTTTGGCTTCTTCAGACACAATCAGACACCTGTGAGCCTATAGCATGCTGGGAACCTTTCTAGAATAGGGGAGAATATTGTATAGCAGAAGAGCTTTGAGTTTTTGATCACACTCCAGCTTTTAAGCCCAGATCTACCATTTTCTTCTTTGGATGAGGTGTAAGAGAAGCACCAGCATGGATTGTGAAGAGCATGGATTCTGGAGCCAGACAGCCTGGCTGTGGGACCTCGGACAAGTTACGTAAACCCTTGGTCCCTCAGCACCCACAGATGTAAAATGAGGGTGATCATATTACAGCCCTCCTCAAAGGATAGTTGTGAAAGTAAAATGAGTTAATAAAAAAATAAAATAAAATGAGTTACATAAAAAGAAAAACTGAGGGCTGGGTGAGGTGGCTCTTGTCTGTAATCCCAGCACTTTGGGAGGCTGAGGTGTGTGGATCACCTGAGATGGGGAGTTCAAGACCAGCCTGACCAACATGGTGAAACCCTATCTCTACTAAAAATAGAAAAATTGGCTGGGTGCAGTGGCTCACGCCTGTAATCCCAGCACTTTGGGAGGCCGAGACTGGTGGATCACATGAGGTCGGGAGTTTGAGACCAGCCTGACCAACGTGGAGAAACCCTGTCTCTACTAAAAATACAAAATTAGCCAGCCGGGCATGGTAGCCCATGCCTGTAATCCCAGCTACCTGGGAGGCTGAGGCAGGAAAATTGCTAGAACCTGGGAGGCGGAGGTTGTGGTAAGCTGAGATCACATGATTGCACTCTAGCCTGGACAAGAGCAAAACTCCGTCTCAAAAAAATAAAAAATAAAAAAATAAAGGTGGGCATGTTGGCGCATACCTGTAATCTCAGCTACTTGGGAGGCTGAGGCAGGAGAATTGCTTGAACCTGGGCGGTGGGGGCTGCAGTGAGCCGATACCACAGCGCTGCGCTCCAGCCTGGTCATAGAGGGAGACTTTGGTCTCAAAACAACAACAACAAAATAAATTAGAAAATAAATAAATAAAAACACTGAGAACAGGCTCTGACACATGCTTGTCTGCTCTTGTTATTAATCTCACAGTTTCTTCTGTTGTGAAAGGGAATAACACTCACTGATGCAAGCGGATATGAAGATGACGGGAGTTAAGCAGGCATGCTTGATGTAGAGAAGGACTCTTTTTCTTGCCCTTTACCTCTTGCCCTTGGAATTCTAATTCCTTTTTTTTCTTTTTTGGAAACCCAGCATGACCGCTGACTTATTGCAAGTCCCCAAGAGGGCTTCATTTTTTCTAAAAATATGGACCGCTTCACAAATTTGCGTGTCATCCTTGTGCGGGGGCCATGCTGATATTCTCTGTATCGTTCCAATTTTAGTATATGTGCTGCCGAAGCAAGCGCTTCTAATTCTTTATTTACATGTATTTCCACCACTAAAATTTCCCAGCTTTCCCAGGGAAGAGAAAAGCTCACCCATCTTTGTGTTCTCAGCCTCTGGCACACAGTAGGTATTCAAGAAATGCTTGGTGAATGAATTGATAAAAATGTAGTAGTAGAAAAACTTAAAATGGCCTTAAAGTCCTATTAGCAATATCCTAAAAGAGCATCAAATAGGAATGTTAATCCCTAAGATCCTGTATCTTCATAAATCAGTGTGAAATTCACTGTTTATGAGGTTTTTTTTCACTCTTAATTTTGTGTTTGTATTTCTTGGTATTGCCCCACTCCTCCCCAGGTTTTCTTTCTTCTTTGTACTCTGCATTAATCTTGGACAGGGTTTCTCAACCTTGGCACTAACAGCTTTTTTTTTTTTTTTTTTTTTTTGAGACAAAGTCTTATTCTTGTCATCCAGGCTGGAGTGCTGTGGCACAATCACATCACGGCCTTGACCTCCTGGGGTCAAGGGATCCACTCTCCTTAGGCTCCCAAAGTGCTGGGTTTATAGGCGTGAGCCACCGTGCCTGGCGTTTTTTTGGGGGGTGGGGGGCAGGGTCTCCCTCTGTCACCCAGGCTCAAGTGCAGTGGCACAATCACAGCTCACTGCAGCCTCCACCTCCTGGGCTCAAATGATCCTCCTGCTTCAGCCTCCTGCATATCTGGGACTACAGCTGAGTAGCCCCACCAGTTTTAAAATTTTTTTGTAGAGATGAGTTTTTGCTATGTTGCCCACTTGGTTTTAACTCCTGAGCTCAAGGGATCCTTCTGCCTCAGCCTCCCAAAGTGCTAGGATTACAGAGGTGAGCCACTGAGCCAGGCCTTTTGTTTTTTTTTTAGAGACAGAGTGTTGCACTGTCACCCAGGCTGGAGTGCAGTGGTGTGATCTCGGCTCACTATAACCTTAGTCTCCCAGGTTCAAGCAGTTCTCTTACCTCAGCCTCCCAAGTAGCTGGGATTTCAAGCGCATGCCACCACGCCTGGCTAATTTTTTGTATTTTTAGTAGAGACAGGGTTTCACCATGTTAGCCAGGATGGTCTCAACCTCCTGACCTCGTAATCCGCCCGCCTCGGCCTCCCAAAGTGCTGGGATTACAGGCATGAGCCACCTTGCCCGGCCCAATTTTTTTTTTTTTTGTAGAGATGAGGTCTCACTGTTTCTCGGCCTGGTCTCAAACCCCTGGGCTCAAGAGATTCTCCCATCTCCACCTCCCAAAGCACTGGGATTACAGGCATGAGCCATCGCACCTGGCCAACTCTCTGGTGGGGACCATTTAGTCTGTTGTAGGATGCTCAGCAACATCACTGTCCTCTACCCACAAGATGTCAGTAGCATCTCCCACCCCCCAGTTCCAGCAACCTAAAATGTCTCTGGACTTTGCCTAAAGTCAGGTGGCTGGGGGGTGCAACATCTCACAATCACACGTCTAGGGAATCTGCTTAAGTGCTTTCACATAAAGTAAATCTTAGTAGAATTGATTTTTTTCTCTTTATCTCCAAGGCAAAAATTGGGTTTATATACTTCGCCTCCCAATGGAACAGATTCTGACAGTGAAGAAAAAAAAACATGTTGTCTCCCCTGACTGCAGTGTTCTCTATCTTCACACTCAGAAATGGCAAGGATGGGCAGGGTGGGATCAGGATCATGTTTTATTTATCTAGACAAATGCTACGAAAATAGCAATGGCATATTTCTTTAATTTCTTTTTTTTTTTGGAGGGGGGGAACTGAAACAATTCAGCGTTTTACAATTCAAATGAAGGCTGAAAACATATCAAGCTGTGTGATTTTCTGGGAGTGAGGAGCAGAGAGGTGGTTTTTCATGGCCTAACTGCATTAAAAACTCTTCAACATCAGACTTTTTACACCATCAAAGAAAAACGTATATGTAGAAAAAGAAAGAATATGCATGCTAAAACACATTGTTACTATAAATCCTTGAATCTGAGACACAATTAACAGTGTTACTTTACTAATAGTACAACTTTAAAACTATTTAAGCTGGGAAATTTGTTATCAGGTGACTCATACAAGTGGGGAAATCCAGTTTCTTGGTGCCAAAGATGAAAGAAAGAGATTAGGTATTTAAATGTTGAGATTCCATTCAGTCTTGTGAATGAATTAAACTAAGCTTGGATAGGGAGAAAAGAAAGAGGGTAGTTACTCATCAAGTTAAAAGATGTTAAAGAGCTCTCTGGATTTAAAAGATAAAACCTTATATTTATAACACGTTTGTCTTTCAAATAGCATGCGTACTTTTATTTCTTTTTTATTTTGAAACATTTGCAAAGTTCAAAAAGAAAAGTGAAACGCAGTGCAAAGAACTTTTTGTTCTCAACCATTTGAGAGAGAGGACTTGGTGCTCCATCACCCCAAATATTTTTAGTGTTGTTTCCTACAAAGACCTTCTCCTACCTAATCACAGTGCAACCATCAAAATTAGACAATTAACATTGATACATGATCACCATCTAATCCTCAGATCTCACTCAAGTTTTGTCAATTGTCTCAATAAAATGTTCTCTAGCAACAGGATCCAGTGCAGGATCACACACTGCATTGAATCATGATGTCTGTCTAGTCTCCTTCAGCCTGGAACAATTCCCCAGTCTTTCCTTGACTTTCATGACTCTGATACTTTTGAAGAAGACAGGTCGGTCATTTGTTTATTTATTTTGAGACAGACTCTCGCTCTGTTGCCCAGGCTGGAGTGCAATGGCACTGTCTTGGCTCACTGCAACCTCCGCCTCCCAGGTTCAAGCAATTCTTCTGCCTCAGCCTACCGCATAAATGGGATTACAGGCACCCGCCACCACGCCTGGCTAATGTTTGTATTTTTAGTTGAGATGGGGTTCACCATGTTGGCCAGGCTGGTCTCAAACTCCTGACCTCATGATCTGCCTGACTTGGCCTCCCAAAGTGCTGGGATTAAAGGGGTGAGCCACTGTGCCTGGCAACAGGTCAGTTATTTTATAACTTGTCCCTTAATTTGGGGTTTACTGTTGTTTTCATGTGATTAGATTCAGGTGAAAGATTTACTTTTTGGAGGAATACCACAGAAGTGATAACTGCTTTCTTCTCATTATATCCTATCAGGTAGCCCAAAAGATACCTAGGCTATATCGGTTTATCTTCAAGTTTTTTCAAATTGTTGCAAATCTCCAAAAAAATTTCCAAAGCACATCATATGGTGGCTTGGCTTCGGCCTCAAGGATCTGCTTCCAAGATGACTCACTCGGCTGTTGGAATAAGGTCTCAGTTCCTCACTACGTGGACCACTCCATGGGGCATCTTAAATATCCTCGTGCCATGGCAGCTGATTTTCCCCCTATAGCAACCGTTTCAAGAGAATAACACAGAAACTACTATGTCTTTTATTGTTTAGCCTTAAAGTCACATGCTGTCACTGCAGTAATAGGTCAGTCCTACTCAGTGTGGGAGGAGATTTCACAGGAATGTGACTACCAAGAGGTGAGAATCATTGGGGACCATGCTGGAGGCTATCACACTCCCCCAATAAATCTCTTGCACATTGAATTCTGCCTTGGTGCCTGCTTATTAGCAGGCATTAACTAACACATTTTCTCGGTAGAGCTAGAATTTGTGTGCGCACATGTACACAAATACATGCACATATTCATATACATACTTACAACTATATTTATTTCTTTTTATAAAAATTATTTTTATTTTTTAAAATAGAAACAGGGTTTCTCCATGTTGGTCAGGCTGGTCTCGAACTCCCAACTTCAGGTGATCTGCCTGCCTTGACCTCCCAAAGTGCTGGGATTACAGGTGTGAGCCACCGTGCCCAGTCTATTTATTTCTTTACCTATCCACATATATTGAAAATTATCCATTTATACCAATATATCCTACTAATATGGCATCACAGGGTCCATTCTAGTTTTCTCTGTTTTTTTATTTGTAACTCCTGTGTTTGTTGAGCTTCTTACATATTCATGTATTTTATTAAATTTAGGAAGTTGACTGGGCATGGTGGCTCACACAGGTAACCCCAACAATTTGGGAGGCCAAGGCAGGTGGATCACTTGAGATCAGGAGTTCGAGACCAGCCTGGCCAACATGGTGAAACCCTGTCTCTATTTAAAATACAAAAATTAGCCAGGTGTGGTGGCATGCAATTGTAATCCGAGCTATTCAGGAGGCTGAGGCATGAGAATAGCTTGAACCTGGGAGGTGGAAGTTGCAGTGAGCTAAGATTGTGTGCCAGTACACTCAAGCCTGAGTGACAGAGTATGACTGTCTCAAAAAAAATTTAGGAAGTTTTAAACTATTCTTTTTTCAAGTATTCTTTCTCCTCTTTTCTATCCCTCTTCTCCTTCTGGGATTTCTATTATGCATATATTGATATACTTGATGACCTCCCACAATTCTCTTAGTGTCTGTTCACTTTTCTTCATTCGTTTTTCTTTCTGCTTCTCAGACTAGGTGATTTCAATTGACCTATCTCAGTTTTCTGATTCTTCTGCCTGCTTAAATCTGCTGTTGAATATGTCTAGTGAATTTTTTATTTCACTTGCTGTACTTTTTAGCTTTGGAATTTCTATTTGGTTCCTTTAAATAATTTTTCTGTGTTTATTGATATTTTCTATTCATTGGAAACTGTTCTCCTGGTTTCCTTTGGTTCTTTTTCCATGGCTTCCTTTAGTTCTTTTTTTTTTTTTTTTTTTGTGGAGTCTCACTCTGTAGCCAGGCTGGAGTGCAGTAGCGCGATCTTGGCTCACTGCAACCTCTGCCTCCTGGGTTCAAGCAATTCTTCTGTCTCAGCCTCCTGAGTAGCTGGGACTACAGGTGCATGCCACAACACATGGCAAATTTTTGTATTTTTAGTAGAGATGGGGTTTCACCATATTGCTTGGGCTGGTCTCGAACTTCTGACCTCAAGTAATCTACCCGCTTCAGCCTTTCAAAGTGCTGGGATTACAGATGTGAGCCACCGCTCTGGCCAGCTTCATTTAGTTCTTTGAGCATATTTAAGACAGTTGATTTGAAGTCTTTGTCTATTAAGTCCAATGCCTATGCTTCCTCAAGGACTGTTTTTGTTCATTTTTTTCCCTATGAACAGAGCACACTTCATTGTTTTTTGCATGCCTCATAATTTTTTCTTGAAAAGTCACTTTGAATATAATGATGTGGTAACTCTGGAAATAAAATTCTCCCTGTCCCAGGATTTGTTGTTGCTTACTGTAGGTTGTAGTTATTTGTTTAGTGACTTTTCTAAACTATTTTATATGGTTCTTTGAATTGTGTGGTCTCTGTTTTTTTAGCATCAGCTAATGACTTATCAAAGATTTTCTTAAACTCCTAGAGGAAAAAAAGAAAAAAGTATTATGAGGTCTTTCCAAATTGGCTCTGTGTTGGTGCCAATACTTCAATGCTTAGCCACATCATTTATTTATTTATTTATTTATTTAGAGACGGAGTCTCACTCTGTTGCCCAGGCTGGAGTGCAGTGGCACGATCTCAGCTCACTGCAACCTCTGCCTCCTGGGTTCAAGCGATTCTTCTGCCTCAGCCTCCCTGGGACTACAGGTATATGCCACCACACCCAGATAATTTTTGTATTTTTTAGTAGAGACAGGATTTCACCATATTGGACAGGCTGGTCTTGAACTCCTGACTTCCTGATCCGCCCTCCTTGGCCTCCCAGGATGCTGGGATTAGAGGCGTGAGCCACTGTGCCCAGCCAACTAGCCACACCATTTATAACTCTGCCTTAGTCTTCACTTCCTACTTGTGCTAAGCCTAAAGATCAGCCAGAGGTGAAGCTTATGGTGTTCTCAGGACTTTTCTGAGGCTGTATCCTGGCCTGCACATGATGATAGCCTTCTTGATTCCCCTATATACCCAGGAGCTTTTCAGAGCCCTTATTCCTCAAGTATATCAATCCCTAGGTTTTTCTTCTCAGGCTTTCTACAAGTCTATTTTTTGCCACAACTGTTATCTTTTGCGCTAGGCACCTGGGGTTTATTCATTGGCTGTCCCGTGTTTTTGAGAAACCTCTTCCACACAGCAACTTTTCTATACTGAGAGAGTTTTGATTTAAGTGACACAAAGGCAAGTACCCTCAGGAAGCCCCCAAACAGATTAAAACATACGAACACAATTTCTCAGGAACAAGATTTCCTCCATTCCCTTCTGATATAGTTTGGATATTTGTCCCCACCCAAATCTCATGCTGAAATGTAATCCCCAATGTTGGAGCTGGGGCTGGGTGGGAGGTGTTTGGGTCTTGGGGTCAGATTCCTCATGAATGGCTTGGGCCCTCCCCTTGGTGATAAGTGAGCTCTTGCTCTGAGTTCACATGTGATCTGGCTATTTAAAAGTGTGTGGTACCTCCTCTGACTCTCTGTTGTTCCTGCTCTCACCATGAGATGTGCCTGCTCCTGCTTCACCTTTGGTGATGAGTAAAACGTTTCCTGAGGCCTCCTCAGGAGCAGATGCTGGTGCCACACTTTCCACACAGCATGCCGAACCATAAGCCAATTAAACCTCTTTTCTTGTAAATTACCCAGTCTCAGGTATTTCTTCATAGCAATGCAAGAATGGCCTAACACACCTCCCAAACTGGGAACCTGGACTGGGAGCATGGGCTGCTGTCTTCTGGACTGCTGCTGCACTGGACTGGAGGATTGGGCAAGGGTAAGATAAAATATGACAAACTCTCCTACCGTGATTCAGGGCCCATTCTCCTTATTAAGTGTTAGCTTGGTTGCTGTAAACATTTGACTATCTTCTAGAGTTCTAATAAAGTTGTTTCTCTGACTTTTGCCAGTTTTTCCAGTGTTTCTGCAAAGGAAGAGAGTTCCCTACTCCACCATTTCTTGCCATTGGCACCAATATATCTTTGTTGTATTGTAACTTCCTTCTCCAATAGTTGGAAACTCTGATTCCATTATCCTTAATAATTTACTTAATAGATTAATCCTTCTGGATGTAACATATATATATTTTTTTTTATTTATTTTATTTTATTTTTTTTTAGAGTCCCACTCTGTTGCCTAGGATGGAGTACAGTGGAGTAATCTCAGCTCACTGCAACCTCTGCCTCCCAGGTTCAAGCGATTCTCCTGCCTCAGCCTCCTGAGTTACAGGTGTCTGCCACAGTGCCCAGCTCATTTTTGTAGTTTTTAGTAGAGATAGGGTTTCACCATCTTGGCCAGGCTGGTCTTGAACTCCTGACCATGTGATCCACCTGCCTTGGCTTCCCAAAGTGCTGGGATTACAGGCATGAGCCACCGCGCCTGGCCGCATATAACCAATATTCTAATGCTGCCATCATCCTCTCCCCTAAATGGACTTCCTCCTCTGTTTTCTCTGGCTCTGATTCCCTTTTCCAGGTTACCCTCTACTGCAGATATTTTTTCATCCTGTTTGGGACAAACATAAGAACTTTAATGTAGAGTGTTTATTTTTTATGTTTTAATAAACTTTACAAGGGCTTTATATAACTGATGTTGAAAAAAGAAAAAAATATGATTAGAAACAAAAAAATACTTATTTTTTAATTATAGTGAATTCTTCTTAGGCATCCCATGTGATATTTTCATAGTGTAGCTAGGAACAAGTGTTATTCCCATTGAAGAATGGAAAAATAGATGGGCCAGGTGCAGTGGCTCATGTCTGTAATCCCAGCACTTTGGGATGCCAAGACGAGTGGATCACTTGAGGCCAGGAGTTTGAGACCAGCCTAGCCAACATGGCAAAAGCCTGTCTCTACTAAAAAAGAAAAAAAAAAATAGGCAAAGTGGCACATGCCTGTAATCCCCACTACTTGGGAGGCTGATACATGAGAATCGGTTGAACCCTGGAGGTGGAGGTTGCAGTGAGCCGAGGTCACACCCTGCATTCCAGCCTGAGTGACAGAGACAGACACTGTCTCAAAAAAGAAAAAAACAGAAAAAGAAAAATAGAGGCAAGACAGCCACTTGTCATGATACCCACTTACCCACCACATTTCTGGTAGGCAGTTATAGCAGCACTCTCTGTGCTGTTAAGAGGATCCTATAATGTGTCCTTTGTCAACTCCCTCTTCCATTCTCAGCTTTTTCAAACCTTTGTCACTTTCCTGACCTCATCCCCCACCACCATATTCTTTCTTACTTCACTCTGAACATACACTTTGCTTTCTGTTTTTAGGAAAATGAAGGCAATCAAATCTTGTCTCCACTATCCCTTCCCCGTGAAACCTATTTGTAGCTACTGGGGGCAGATTCAGGTTTTGTAGTGCTGAGCATATAAAACTGGGGAAATTACACTAACTGCTTTATTTTTATTTTATTTATTTACTTGTTTTTTTGAGATGGAGTTTTGCTCTTGTTGCCCAGGCCGCAGTGCAATGGCGCTATCTTGGCTCACCACAACCTCCGCCTCCCAGGTTCAAGCGATTCTCCTGCCTCAGCCTCCCGAGTAGCTGGGATTACAGGCATGTGCCATCACGCCCAGCTAATTTTGTATTTTTAGTAGAAACAGGGTTTCTCCATGTTGGTTAGGCTGGTGTTGAACTCCCGACCTCAGGTGATTCACCCACTTCAGCCTCCCAAAGTGCTGAGATTACAGGCGTAAGCCACTGTGTCCTGGCCTGGAGATATTTTAAAGAAAACGAATACTAAAACAATTTTGCTTTTTCAAATAGTATAAAAACATGTGACCATGCTAAATCATTGCCATGGTCCCTCCCACGGCCTCTGGAAAGAGTCTTTGAAAGTGGGAGTGGAGAAAGGGGAGCCGAAGGTCAAGCAGCCACACTCGTTCTCCTCTCCTCTAGAAGTGGAAATCCTCCTGCTCCTCTTCCTCCCATCCAAGGCTGATCCATTCTGCTAGGCTCCAGATCCTCTGTGAAGTCTCTGAATCACTTTCCCCACTCTCTTTCTTGATTTGATCACTTTCAGGTTATAAATATGATCATATTCTTCTCAAACTTAAAAGCCAAATGAGCAATCAACCCTAACCAAGTCAACTGCCAAATTCCTTCAGCCCCAAATTCCTTTGCAGCCACCCAAGTGCTCCCTTTCCTTTAACAACAAGATTTTGGAAAAACCACTGCCCTCCCTCCCTGTTTCCCCTTCATTTCTCAATTCATTGCACTTTTGCTTTGGCTCTAACAGCTCTGCTGAAACTGATTTGGCTTAAGGTCACCAGTGACTATATTGTGCACTTTATCAGCGATTTATTTTTTAAAGCAGACTTCAGTTTCTTTTAGTTAGGTTGAACCAGGAAAACTGCCATATTTGTAGGCTTGTTTTTGTTTTGTTTCCTATTATAATGTTATAATACATATCTGTGTATACATATCTCTATGAAGTTCTGTTTCTGTGGATAAATTCTGAGAAGTAGGGTTTTATTATTATTATTATTATCTGATATGGAGTTTCACTCTTGTTTCCCAGGCTGTTTTATTTTATCACTATTATTATTTGAGATGGAGTTTCACTCTTGTTGCCCAGGCTGGAGTGCAATGGGGCACTCTCTGCCTGCCAGGTTCAAGTGATTCTTCTGCCTCAGCCTCCTGAGTTGCTGTGATTATAGGTGTGTGCCACCATGCCTGGCTAATTTTTGTATTTTTAGTAGAGACGGGGTTTCCCCATGTTGGTCAGGCTGGTCTTGAACTCTTAACCTTGGGCGATCCGCCCACCTCAGCCTTCCAAAATGCTGAGATTACAGGCATGAGCCATTGCGCCTGGCCAGGGTTCCAGTTTAAATGTGTGTGTATTTTACTTCCAGACTGATTTCCTAAAACACTGGCATAATATATGGTCCTATCAATGACCTTTTAGAAATTTTTAAGTCACAATGTCCTCTTTTCAGCACTTCTCATAGCAAACTCTCTATTGTTAACACTGTATTTGCCATTATTGATCATACCTTCTTTAGTTGGTAGCACTTTCAATCAGTGTTTCTGTTTGTTTGTTTGTTTGTTTGTTTGAGACAGAGTCTCACTCTGTTACCTAGGCTGGAGTACAATGGCGTGATCTTGGCTCACAGCAACCTCTGCCTCCCAGGTTCAAGCGATGCTTCTGCCTCAGCCTCCTGAGTAGCTGGGATTAAGGTGTGTGCTACCACACCTGGCTAATTTTTGTATTTTTAGTAGAGATGGGTTTTCAGTATGTTGGCCAGGCTGGTCTTGAACTCTTGACCTCAGATGATCCATCCACCTTGGCCTCCCAAAGTGCTGTGATTACAGTGAGCCACCATGCTCGGCCTCAATCAGTGTTTTATCTGCCACTTTCTGGCCTCTCTTTTTTTTTTTTTTTTTTTTGAGACAGGTTCTTGCTCTGTGGCCCAGGCTGGAATGCAGTGGTGCAATCTCAGCTCACTGCAAACTCCGCCTCCTGGGCTCCGGTGATTCTCCTATCTCAGCCTCCAGAGTAGTTGGACTACATGCACACACCACCATGCTCAGCTAATTTTTCTATTTTTAGTAAAGACAGGGTTTCACCATGTTGCAATGTATATATATTCCCCTATTTAGGTTGATAGTCTAAGGAGATTTAGGTCGTATCCCATTTTCTATTATAAATAGGAACACATCCTGGCTTTGTGGGACTTGAGGCTTATACAATTTTGTATAATACAATTATACAGAAAAAGAATTCAAAATTATCTTTGTTTTGCAAATAGGACCATGTGAACATATCACAAGGGCCCCTCCCCAGACATTGGAAGGGGCCCATCAAAGTGAGGGGGCCTGAAGGTTAACTTTTTTTGTCCCCCACACACGGAGTCTCGGCTCACTGCAACCTCTGCCTCCTGGGTTCAAGTGATTCTTCTGCCTCAGCCTCCCGAGTAGCTGGGATTACAGGCGTATGCCACTATGCCTGGTTAATTTTTTTGTATTATTACTAGAGATGGGGTTTCACCATGTTGGCCAGGCTGGTCTCGAACTCCTGACCTAAAGACCTGCCGGCCTTGGTCTCCCAAAATGCTGGAATTACAGGCGAGAGCCACCGCGCCCAGCCCTGAAGGTTAACTTTCATTAGCTTCAGAGGTTAACTACCTATAACTACAAATAACCTTATAATAAACATTTAGCATTTTTTTTTTTGTCTCTCTTCTATTATTTCCCAAGGATTCCCAGTTACTATAACACCATTCACCTTGAAGGGGGTGAGAGTGGAAGGTTCTGATCATTTACTGAGCACTTCGTATATATTAAGCAGTTTATATAATTTTATTTAAACACACTACAAGCCTGAAGGAGTTGTTGGCCCCTGCTTTACAGATGAGAAAACTGAGGTGCAATGCATTTAAATATCTTGCCCAAGGTCACACATCTAATAACTGGAATGTAAACCACATCTTATTCCAAAGCTTGTGCTTTCTGCCCTACTTTCTAGTGTCTCTACAGCCTCACGAGCTTCACAGCAACACATTCTCCAGGCTATTGCTGAAAAATCTGATCTCAGTTTTCTGTTTTGAGTAAACCAGAATACAAAACTGACTTGGTTCTTAGAAGCAGGCCATTTAAATCAATGGTGGATAGACATTGTCAGGTGAATTTGAGAGAAAGTGATTTGGCTGTTTCTGTGGTCCATCTGCTTACAAACCTGCAACACCTTTGGTTCAGCATGCATTTCTTGGAAGGAATTGGCTGAAGTCAGAGACCTGGATTGGGCTCAGGTCCTGCTATTCACTACTTGAGTGGCCTTGGGTAAGTCATTAACATTTCAGGTTCTCTTTTTCCTCCTCTGTGCAATAAAGTTAGTAAGTAAAGAAACCTGCCTTTCCCCAGGGTAGTTTTGAGTGTCAGATATAACATATGTTCAAGTACCAGTGAACTCCAGTGTCACTGAGATACTTGTAATGTTATACCCGAGCGAGATTAAACAGAAGTGCCACGCTCTGAGTTTTTTGAGAGTCCACTTTTAATGCCCGCCGCCGAGAGTCACCTAGAGCTCAAACCTCTCCGCTACCAATAAAGGGCAGTCAACAATTTTATACCAGTTTAGGGTCAGAGGGTGGTAAGCAGATTATTACAGAAGCAGAAGGAGCAGGTTAGGGGAAAGGGGGGGATGCCTAACAAAAAATTTCTACTTAAAGCAGTTGCACGGTTGCAAGTACGGGATGTATAGGCCAGCGGGCTCTGTTTCTCAGAAAATTGGTTACAAAGATGCCAGGCGTCTCAGACGACAAGCTTTCAGAACAGAATGCCCTACAGAGCTCAGGGTGGGCAACATAGCTCAGGGTGGGCAAAATGGAGTTAGCAGGATTGTTTAAACTGTATTTATTACAGTCAAGGTAGGGTATTTCAGTAACACTGTAACAGCAGCTCCACTTTCTTGCCCATCTGCCTCCAGGTAAGGGCGTGTGTTAGCTGGGCAGGATGCATCCGATGGCTCCATTAGGGTTAACTCTTGGAGCGCCTCTGCCCAGACTGACGCCTGGCAGGTGATTTCAGGAGGCGTCTGGGCCATTACTCCTGAATGCCCAGTGCATTGGGAGCAGCAGAGGCTGTGTACAGTCTGAGATTCTGGGGAATCCTTTCCTTCTCAAGCTGAGAATTGATCATCAAAGCATGCCAAACATTCGTTATTATATGCAACTTATGAAATATTCAATAGTTTTGTCCAATTGTCTCTTTTTTCTGCCTTTGGTTTTGACGCATATATTTTGAAATTTTATTTGCCAGTTTAGAAATCTTTAGTGCTGGTCGGGCTTAATTCTGGGGGCAGTTTGTACTTTTGGGAAGGCAGGAGAGAAATAATGTCAGTTTTGAATTGGCGTTTTAACATCCTTCACGAGATCCACGTTGAAAGCCAGTGTAACCAGTGTTCAAGAACTCCTCCACCCCCCAAAAAAGGATGCTGAAACCGGTTTCCAACCCCGAAGACGGAGTTGATCTCGCTGCAACGGGATCCGCCGTGGCTCCCCCCGCTTGCACCGCGGCTGGGCCGTCCCAGGTGGCTGAGGGCGCGGGCCCGGAGCCCAACCTGGCCCTGCCGGCGCCGGCCGCACAAAGACCGGGACAGACGGCTGCCTGGCCGAGCCGCAGAAAGTAGTCCCGACCACGCCGGCTCCAATGTTGTTCGGTGCCGCCTCACGCCCTCCGCGGGGAGGGCCGAAGCGGCTGGTCCGGGAAAGAATCCCGCTGGAATGCGCCGCCGGGAGGAGGCCTTCCTTCCCCAGCTCGCCTCTGCTAGTCCAGCACCTCTCCCGGGATCTTACGCAGAGGCCGTGCGTGCGGTTGCCGACTCCTTTCCCCAGCCGTGCGGGAGGCAGCGCCGGAGGAGGGGGCTTGCCGTGCGCAGGGACACGTCTTCGTCCCGACCCTAGGAGGCGGTGCCGGCCGTATCCCTGCGCCGCTGCGCGAGGCAGAGGCTGAATGAGGAGCTGCGCGGGGGAAGCGGGGCGCCGGGGGAGGAGGCGGCGGGATGGAAGCAGACGCTGGCGTCGCGCGAGCCTGGGGCCGAGCGACGCGGTAGAGAGGGCGGCGGCGGCGCGCGCGGAGCCTTGACGTGCCCCTTTCTTTCTTCTTTCGCTGGGAAGCTGGGAAGCATGAGCGTGCAGCTCTGCCGCTGCGGCGGCCGCCCCGGCTCCTCGCCTCCCCCTCTTCTTGCCGCCCCTCGCTGGTGAGAGAAGAGAACGCGAGAAGGGAAGATGGGGGCCGTCCTAAGGAGCCTCTTGGCCTGCAGCTTCTGTGTGCTCCTGAGAGGTGGGAAGAGTGGGAGCACTGGAAAGTTGGTGGGGTTCGGGGGAGGTGGCCTTGTTTTGTGTGACTGGGGGGGAGGGGAGGGACAGAGGGAGGGATAAGGGGAGAGGAGCCAGGAGAGGCCTGGTCGTGGGGAGGGGGAGAGAGAAAGGGGCCCAGGAGCAGGGGCTGCGCGCACCGCCCGGCCACAAGGCGGACCTGGCCTGGCTTCCCCGACCTTCCCGGGACACATCGGAGCCTCGATCCCGACTGCTAGTCTTACGGAACCCCTGGCACCCCATTCTGCCGGGATGACTGAGTGTCTGTGTGCCTCTCTCTGCCTGGGGTCTTCCAGGGGAAAGGGTCTTTGTACGTATTTTTGGCTTTTAAAATGTTTAAGCCCGAGATGCTTTAAGGTTGGTCCCTCCCTCGAAGTCCTCCCCCCACCCCACACCCCCCCACCCCCTACCCCCCACCCTGTTTCGATGTCTCTTAGGTGAACTTTTAAAGCCCTCTGTGTTTTCCAGGCCTTGTTACAGGTAATAATTGGCTTCCGTTTGGGATGTAATGATCCTGTGTGAGAGCGCAGTTGGAAAGTGACTTTTGGGTTATAGGTCGAGCGTTTCAGCATTGGGAACCGTCTGAGCTTCAGCCCATAATAAAATAGAAACACTGCCCTTGTAACCTCTGGTATTCACGGCTTGCCCCTATTTTCGGAGTATGCAAGTGTACAGTTGGCACTAAGTAGGAAATTCATCCTCGTGTGAAGAGGAGCCGGTCCTGGGACCAAAATGATCATTTGCTCTACACTCTTGGGGACTGCTTGACATTTTGGTAAATTGCATAGGCTATTCTAGATAATTTGCTCTGGGAATCGCCTGAATTCGATGGTACTAGGATGTTTTGAATTGGCTGCAAAGCTGGCACATGCTCTGTGTGACTTTTGTGACAGTTCACAAAGATTTTTGACTGGCCGGTTGGCAGCTCTTCTCAAACTACTTAGTGTTGGACTTGAGATGGCTGTGATGTTGTGGAGCATTTACCAGCAGAGGAATTTAAATACTGCTCCATGCAGTGGCTTGTAGTTTTGGTTTGTTAAAATTCTCACTGGCGTTCATGATAAGTTCTTTTCAGGCGTGGGACCCTGGTCTCTGGAGATTTTTAGGTATTAACAAGCTAAACTTTTGTTAAGTCCTCCGAAACAGACTAAGTTTACAGAACGCGATAGTAACTAATAGTGTATGACAGGTGTACATTTTTGTGTGTACCGTGTACATGTATTTTGGATGAGAATGATTGACTTTTTTTTGAGGAGGAAAAATATGTTCTTAAGTTACTCTATAGTAGTGCAGCATTGTGTTTGCATATTATATTATACTTGATACTCTTAAGCATATTACAAACTTTCCCCACATGTAAACCGCAGAAAAGGTAGTGCTCATTAGATTTTTGTGGCAGAAAGTTTAATGGAGTGTTATGTACTGGAGAGGTTTAATAAGTATATACTTATTTTATTATGGTATACTCTCTATTGAAAGGGGTTTTGCTATAGCTGTTAGAAACAACTATATTTGACATAAGAATATGTATATTTTTTAAGACACAAGGTTAATAGGGTTGATAAATATGAGAACCAGCTGATTGGTTGGAGTCATGGGGAAACTTACAACTTGGGATGTTTTCTGGTTGCCTAGTTGTATTTCTTGGAGGAGAAGTGTGTGATGTAAATGCCGTTTGTTTGTTTTAACACCAGCTTTGAGACCAGAGCTAGGTTTGTTCATTATTGGAATTTAGATAGGTTGCACTTGTAATGATATGTTTTGAAATATGACAAGACCTGGAAGAGGTAATAGTTGAAATTGTCTTATTTTCTAGCAGAGTTTTCAGAAGTGGAGCTCCCCTTTTAAATGTGGTAAATAATGGTGTAAGGTGGTCTATTAATACGTAACAGTACTGTACTTAGCTGTGACTACATATAATTTGAAGTAAAACTGTCTTTTGATGTAGAAGAGTTTTGTTCATAACTTAGAATTCATTCTTTGAGTATGTTATTCTCTGTTACAGTAATGATGTTTGGTCAACCTTGGGCTCTAAAGAGAAAAATCTGATTGATTTGTTGCATTTAGATCATTTTTTTCCCACAAATAATTGGATCTTTAACATTGGGTTGGTGTGATGTGGGGTATCTGAGAGTTTGGGGGAGACCGTTTGTCCCGTAGCCCTGCTGAATCAATAGCTGAAAGCCAGGGAATACTGTTAGTGCTTCCTCCTTATCTCTGTCATCACGCGGCGAGATATAAAGGAAAGATTTGGGAATTTCAACACTAAAATCTTGGATTTAAAGCTCAAGCGTCACAGCTTCATAACTTTGTGGTTCTGGTCTAGTCCACTTCTCTAGGTCTCAGTTTCTTTACTGGTAAAATGTTGATAATGATACTTGACTAGTTTACAGGGTTACTGGGTGTTTTAAATGAAATAATATAAAGTACCTTGCTAATGTTACTTTTGTTATAATTTTTGCTTGTTCAGGGACATATCTTCAAATGCTTTCAGGATTTGAGATTTAATTTGTATAACATTCACACTTTTTTTTTTTTTTTTTTTTAAAGAGACAAGGTTTTGCTTCATCACTCAGCTGGGGTGCAGTGGCGTGATCACAGCTCATTGCCATCTCAAAGTCTTGGGCTTAAGTGATCCTCCTGCTTCATTTTCCCAAAGCTCTGAACTGTAGGCACCTGCCATTATGCCCAAAAGTTTTTGTAGATATGGGGGTGGTGTGAGGATATCTTAATATTTGGCCAGGCTGGTCTCCAACTCCTGGCCTCAAGTGATCCTCTTAAAGTGCTGGGATTACAGATGTGAGCCACCATGCTTGGCCAGATTCATAAACTCTTTTTTATTTTAGTAGGGTCTTGCTCTGTTGCCTAGGCTGGAGTGCAGTGGTGTGATCATTGCTCACTGCACCCTGGACCTCCTGGGCTCAGATGATCCTCCCACCTCAGCCTCCCAAGTAGCTGGGACCACAGTTGTGTGCCATAACACCCAGCTAATTTTTAAATTTTTATAGAGCCAGGGTCTCACTATGTTGCCTAGGATGGTCTTGAACTCCTGGGCTCAAGTGATCCTCCCACCTCTGCCTCCCAAAGTTCTGGGATTACAGGTGCAGATTCACACATTCTTAAAAATGAAAGGATCTTGATCATTTGAGCCTCACCACTTCATTTGTAAGTGGGGAAACTCAAGATTCAGAGATATTGTAACTTAATAAAGATAAGTTAATTAAAGATGGGGCAGGGAGTTATTCATTCTTTTAACAAATATGTATGGAATACCATCTGTATATCAGCTTCTGGTACCGGTGGTGAGTAAAACAAACATGGTCCATAATGTAATGAGCCTCACAGTTTAGGTTGCCATCCTTACCATTCTCTTAGTTCCATCAGGTACTGATTAGAAAAAATAATATCTGGTTTTCTACTGGAAGTATTTTTGATAAGAATACAGGTTTTGGAATGCCGTTTGTGTGTATAATCTGTGAAATACTATTCTTAGCTTTTTTTTTTTTTTTTTTGAGATGGAGTCTTGCTCTGCCTCTAAGGCTGAAGTGCAGTGGGGTGATCTCGGCTCATTGCAATCTCCGCCTCCTGGGTTCAAGTGGTTCTCCTGTCTCAGCCTCCTGAGTAGCTGGGACTAGAGACACTCGCCACCATGCCCAACTAATTTTTTTTTTTGAGACAGTATCTTGCCCTGTCGCCCAGGCTGGAGTGCGATGGCACAGTCTCAGCTCACTGCAGCCTCTGCCTCCTGGGTTCAAGTGATTCTCCTGTCTCAGCCTCCTGAGGAGCTGGGACCTCACAACCACGCCGGCTAATTTTTATATTTTTAGTAGAGAAGGAATTTCACCATGTTGGTCAGGCTGGTCTCAAACTCCTGACCTCAGGTGATGCACCCACCTTGGCCTCCCAAAGTGTTGGAATTATAGACGTGACCCACCGCTCCTGGCCTTTTTTAGCTTTTTTTGAAGAGGCTTGTTATGTAAAAATTATTTACTACTATTTTTTTTTTTGTTTTAGCGGTGTGATGGTAAATATTTCAGTTGGAACAAACCACTAATGTTTCCCATCTTGTATTTCTGTAGAAGTGATGCTTGCAAAGTTTCTTCCTTTAAGATCAGATGTTATAAAGTCTTGGGGAAGTAGAACAGATTTTGGAGTAGGAATCAGAAGAATTGAGTTATGGTTCTAAATATGCCATTAGCCAGCTATGTAACCTTGAGTAATGTTTGTACATTTTATTTGGAGATTAGAATTCATGTTAACACATTAAGGGTTCTGGAAAGTCCTGAGGTAGAGACCGGTTTTAACTTTGTTTAATCTTTTTCCAAACTTGCCAAGTATTACATTGATATTTGATGAGAATTTCATATAGCTTGATATTTTCATCCCTATTTACTTACCTAGCTTCAGGTTTGCTCATTTGGCTAGATAATAATTTGTCTGGTTATTAAATTTTAAGGTTTTAGCTCGTTATCAGAAGGGCTAATAGTCATTTCCTGTGGTTCCATTTTTAAGAGATTTTTTTCTTTGCTTTAGTTGGAGGTTTTTCCATTTGCTGGACTGAACTACTGTGTCCTTATATATGCTTTGGCTGTCAGAAAAGGCTGTTTTATATATCAAAGGAGATTCTGGGAAGGGATATATTAATGGAAAATATTTTATGAGAACGTATATTTTTTGTTTAAATATTTTGAACATATTGGAAAAACAATGTTTTAGTGCTATTTAGGCCATGGGTTACTACTCTGAGAAAGATCATTTTCATCATAGAAATTCTGTTGAAAGTTTATACTTAGAGAAGATTGTATAGAAGGTATTATATAGCAGAAAGGCATGGCTTGTTGTTACACAGGCCAAGTTTTAAACTCATCTGCCAATCTGTGTTCCTTTGAACAAGTTACTTAGCCTTAATTTCCTCTGCTGTTAGGTGGGGATATAACTTACTTCTCTGTGAGAACTCATGAAATGTTTGTGAAGGGATAGTATAGTGCACAGTCAGTAGTAGACATTGAATAAATGGTGGCTATTATTAAGATGGCCAAATTAAAAGAAACAATGTCCTGGAAAGACTGGTAGAACATTTTAAGTGTCTGCTATGTCCTGGGCGCTGTTTTTGGCAGTTGATAGTTTTAGGCCAGTGGTTTTGGAATTTTTTTGATTCTTCTGCAACTGAAATAAAAGCTCCATGAAAGACTTTTACCTGTGACAGTTTCGGTTTTATTTGATATAAAACAGAATGGCAATTACTTACTATATTTATTTTCTAAAGGATTGCAACCTTAACTCTATTTTAGGTGATGATGTTTATAAATAAGCTTGAGAATAGACAGTTCAAATGATTGTGATACTTATTTACTTATTAAAGGGTTAAGTATGGGCAAAATAATTTCATCAAAACATCTAATTGAGAAATTGCATTATTTGTTTACAATAATTCAATTGGTAGATTTCTTTCTGCAGGGTGAGTGGATGCTGTCTATACTGAGTTTCTGATTTACATGTTTTTACTTTGTATAAGGGTGTTTACCTTCTGTAAAGTAAGCCTCACTTCAATGAATAAAACACTATTTTATATGAATAACTTTGAAATTTAGTCAGATATACAACCACGCAACCTAAAAACAGGCTGTTTGCTCTTAAAATTATTTATCTTAAAACACAATTTTTCAGCTGGGCTCGGTGGCTCACACCTGTAATCCCAGCACTTTGGGAAGCCAAGATGGGCAGATCACGAGGTCAGGAGATTGAGAACATCCTGGCCAACACAGGGGAACCCTGTCTCTACTAAAAAATAAAAAGTTAGCCATGTGTGGTGGTATGCGCTTGTGGTCCCAGCTACTCTGGAGACTGAAGCAGGGGAATCGCTTGAACCCGGGAGGTGGAGGTTGCAGTGAGCCGAGGTTATGCCACTGCACTCCTGTCTGGCGACAGAGCAAGACTCCATCTCAAAAACAAACAAACAAAAAAGCAGGAACAATTTGTCAGTACATAAATACAAGGAAGCAGGGTTATTTGGTATTATTAACCTATGCTTTTGTTTCTCAAGCTCTTTGTGTTATTTATGGCAGTGAGTATTCTCACAAAAGGTTCAAGCTGTTCAGGTGTGAGGCTAGAAAATATTAAAATGTGCTTGGATTCTTTGGTGAAAGTTATTGATAACCTTGATGCTGTGATCCTTTTAGTGGTAACATAACTTGTTTTGGTTTCTGTGATTTGCTTGGAAGGGCCACATATAAGTGCTTAAATATTTTGGAACCAATTTCAGGAGGAGACTAGGGATGCAAAATGAAATTATATATATATATATATATATTTTTTTTTTTTGAGACGGAGTTTCGCTCTTGTTACCCAGGCTGGAGTGCAATGGCGCAATCTCGGCTCACTGCAACCTCCGCCTCCTGGGTTCAAGCAATTCTCCTGCCCCAGCCTCCCGAGTAGCTGGGACTACAGGCAAGTGCCACCATGCCCAGCTAATTTTTGTATTTTTAGTAGAGACAGGGTTTCACCATGTTGACCAGGATGGACTCGATCTCTTGACCTCGTGATCCACCCGCCTCGGCCTCCCAAAGTGCTGGGATTACAGGCGTGAGCCACCGCGCCCGGCCTATGAAATTATATTTTTAAGCAAAAAAACTAGGTTAAGTAAGTTATTAATTAGCAGCAGGCCTAAAGTTATTGATGAGATTCTCAATAAAAATAATATAATATGACCAGCAGTAGTCTTTTTTTTTTTTTTTTTTTTTTTTTTGAGATGGAGTCTTGCTCTGTCACCCAGGCTGGAGTGCAATGGCATGATCTCAGTTCGCTGCAACCTCTGCTTCCTGGGTTCAAGTGATTCTCCTGCCTCAGCCTCTCCAGTAGCTGGGATTACAGGCACCTGCTACCACACGCAGCTAATTTTTGTATTTTTAGTAGAGATGATATTTCACCATGTTGGCCAGGCTGGTCTTGAACTCCTGACCTCAGGTGATCCACCTGCTTTGGCCTCCCAAAGTGCTGGGATTATAGGCATGAGCTGCTGCACATGACTGTCATTTTTTTCCCCCAGAAAATAGTCACCCAAATATTGAAAACCTACCTTTATCTAATTATGTATGTGTGACCAGGAAGCTGTTTTCTCTAATGGTTTTAGTCATTGTTTTATCACTACTAGACCCAAACTACAAGTAAAGGATTACAGGGATAGGAGTCTTCCTCATTACTGATTAGCTTTATTGGTAGGTATAATTTAAGTACTATATAGTCATACATCCAGTTTAAAGATACTATCTATGTTTTGCAAGTCTGAGAGGTGACAAGTGAACTTCATTACCATGAATTCTTAGCTACACATTATATTGTATTTATAATACAAATAAAATGCCTTTGTCTAAATGTAAACCTAGATTTATGCTAATGCAGAAATAGCTCTTTGATGAAAAGTTTCTCAATAATAGATGTTTTTCCCTTTTATATTCCACCACGTACCAGAGGTTTACACATATTCAGCACTGTAAATTTTACATTTAAAGTAATACAAAAAGATGTGAATTTTTATTACATTTATTTGGAATATCATTTTGTGTTTTGTGTCAGTTATTCATTAGATATAGTTAAATTATAAATTTTTAACTATTACAGAGATTTCTTAGGTTGGGTCGTGGTGGCTCACATCTGTAATCCCATCACTTTGGGAGGCCAAGGCGAGAGGATCACTGGAGGTCAGGAGTACAAGTCCAGCCTGGGCAACATAACAAGACCTTCATCTCTATAAAAAAAATTAAAAAATTAGCTGGTCACAGTGGCACATGCCTGTAGTTCCAGCTGCTTGGGAGACTGAGGCAGGAGGATCACTTGAGCCCAGGAATTCAAGGCTACAGTGAGCCATGATCATATCACTGCACTCCATCTGGAGTGACAGAGCAAGACCCTTTCAAAATAAATAAATAAAGATTTCTTAGCATGGATTAGATATGTTAAGTAGACTACTAAAAAAACCAGCGTGTTCATATCTGAGATTGAATTCAAAGTGTGGATTATGTAATGTGTTTTCTGGTTTTATGATATAACTATTGCATTAATAATTGATATAATTATTATTTTTTTTTGAGACAGGGTCTCACTGTGTTATCTAGGCTGGAGTGTGGTGTGATGCTATCACAGCTCACTGCAGCCTTGACCTCCTGGGCTCAGGCGATACTTCTGCCTAACTTCCTGAGTAGCTGGGACTGTAGGCATGTGCTACCACACCTGGCTCATTTTTAATTGTTTTTGTAGAGACAGGGTCTGTGTTGCTCAGACTGGTCTTGAATTCCTGAGCTCAAGTGATCCTCCACCTTGGTTTCCCAAAGTGCTGGGATTACAGGCATGAACCACCGTTCCTAGCCTCAAGTACTTTTTTCTTTCTTTTCCTTTTTTTTCATTAAGCCCCCTCTATTAAGTACTTTTTTAAACAGAGTTTTTTGGAGATATAATACACATACAGTAAAAAAATCTCCATTTTGCAGTGTCTAATTCAGTGGCTTTTAGTATACTCACAGGGTTGTACAACATCACAACTATCTCATTCCAGAATGATTATTACCTGCCCCTCCCCCCGGCTCCCTGAAAACCCATGCACTTCCTATTTCTCCCTTCCGTCATTCTCTGGTAACCATGAATTTACTTTCTGTCTCTCTGGATTTGCCTGAGTATATACTCTGGGTATTTCATATAAATGGAATAAAATATGTGGCCTTTTGTGTCTAGCTTCTTTCACTTAGCACATCTTCAAGGTTTGTTCATGTTGTTGCATGTGTCAGTACTCATTCCTTGTAAAGGCTGAATAATATTCCATTGTATGGAATATTAAATATTAAATAAATATTAAATCCTTTTAAATAAGGGTAGGTTTGATTATTGGAGTCTTTACCTTGAGAAATTATTTCTGAAATCTCAGCTTTTGAAGTTACTGAAATATATATTAAAAAATACCTGTTTTTTTTTTTTTTTTGGAATTAGTCTTGCTTCATCACCCACGCAGGAGTGCCGTGGCACAATCTCTGCTCACTGCAACCTCCACCTCCTGGGTTCAGATGATTCTCGTGCCTCAGCTTCCTGAGTAGTTTGGACTACAGGCTTGTGCTTCTATGCTGGCTAATTTTTGTATTTTTAGTAGAGACAGGGTTTAGGCCATGTTGGTCATGTTTGTCTTGAACTCCTGACTTCAAGTGATCTGCCTGCCTTGGATTATGGGCATGAGGCACTACTCCGGCCTGTTTGTTTGCTGTTGTTTTTTTTTTTTTGAGCAGGGTCTGTGTCACCCAGGCTGGAGTGTAGTGGCACGATCATTGCTCACTACAGCCTAGACCTTCTCAGGCTCAGGTGATCCTCCCACCTCAGTTTTTGTATTTTTGTAGAGACGGGGTTTCACTATGATGCCCAGGCTGGTGTTGAATTCCTAGGCTCAAGTGATCCACCAGCCTCAGCCTTCCAAAATGCTGGGATTACAGGTATGAGCCACCGCGCTTGGCCTAACAAATACCTTAAGTTCCTGTTTTCCTGCTGGAGAAGCACTAAATAGTTCACCAGTATCTCGTGTTTCTGAATAGCCCTGTCAATAGTCCTGTCGCAGTTAAACCTTTTTACTATATTCATATCTAGAGTAAGAAAATAGAAAGGGTATTAGAAATTACCTGGGCCAGCTTCTTTGTTTTATAAATCAGAAAGAGGAATCACTAATTTAAGGCCAGATTGTTTGTACTCTGGACAGTAATTTTACATGCAGGACTTTCTATATGTACCTAATTTTACCTGGGCCTTATTGTGGTTTTGAAAGTGATACTGATGACTTTGATAGAGGGAAATACATAGTAATGTTAATTTTGGATTTGCAAATAGGTGGTTTATCATAGTACTATACTGTAAATAAAAGCAAAGCTGAGGCCAAGGTGCAGTGGCTCACGCCTGTAATCCCAGCACTTTGGAAGGCCAAGGCAGAGGATCACTTGAGCTTAGGAGTTTGAGACCAGCCTGGACAACACTTTGAAACCCTATCTCTACAAAAAAATACAAAAAACTAGCCAGGTGTGATGGTGCCTGTAATCCCAGCTACTTGAGAGGCTGAGGAGGGAGAATGGCTTGAGCCTGGAAGGTGGAGGTTGCAGTGAGATAAGATCCTACCACTGCACTCCAGCCTGGGTGACAGAGTGAGACTCTGTCTCAAAAACAAACAAACAAAAAAGTGACCAAACCCAAAAAGCAAAAACAAAGCTAGACTTAGATAAGGAGAGACTTTATTTGAAAGAATTTTTGCAATAGAAGGACGTGCTTACCACAGGATCTGCAACACATTTCAAAATCAAACCAAAAAAGGCTTTTCTTTTGTTAATAGGAGAAGTAAGCAGGGCTTCCGGGAACTTTGTGGGAGTGGGGCCAAATAGGTAGGGGAGAGCAGATTGCATGATCAGGACTATTTAACTGGAAAGCTTTTTTTTTTTTTCCTGCAGTCAGCTGATGGTCAGAATGATGGAAGAAGTTGTGCATCTACTTTCATAAGCTTAGGGCAAGCCAAAGTTTAGGGATTTGTGGGGAGAAGAGAATCCTGACTAAAGTTTATTCAAGCCAAGTCAATGAGTAAGTAATGGGCAATTGTTATGAGCACTGGTCAGTCCTCCTGTTGGTTAAAACAAAATCAGTTACTGTTGACAATGGAATAAGAGTCATTGAGAAGTTGATCTCATTAGATTTGGCCTGATTATTTACATAGACGTAGCAATAATAGTACTTTATCATATAATAGGTCTTTTAATATTGCCGTGCTGAAAGTTTTTTTGAGGAATCTGATTGGACTTTAAATTGTCTCTTAAGACTATAAAGGTAAGTCAAGAACTGACCATCAAGTTTCACTTGCAGTACCTATAATTTTGGGTGAATTCCGGTCTTGAAGTTCCCAAAAGATTCTAGGACTTTTGAACCTCCCAGGAAGTGAACTTGCATAATTCACTTGCCAGGGTAGGAACGCTGTAAGCCAGTTACCAGGCCAGTTTTCCTAAGAGGACTGTAAGTGTTGGTTTATAAAGTCAACTGTGTAACTTAAATATGTCTGGTCATATCTGATTAAATGAACATAAATGTGGCATTCTAGTCAAAGCCTTGGTTGCCTAAGTAATGTTTCTAGCTAGGAGGCAGACTCATTGAACCTTTGCAAATAACTGTGTTGCCTTGAAAATAAAAATACTCAAGAGTTTTTGAATTCTGGAGGAGTAAGCAGGGGAGAAAAAAAATAAGTGTTTATTTTGGTTTACGAAAGCATAGTCTGCTTATATTGTTGCAAGTTATAGATAGCTTCAGAAAAATGAGAAAGAAGTCTTTATATTCAGAAAATAGGACACTAAAGCATCAGCAATGTTTTAAATGAAACCCATAATCATCCTCCATCAGTTTATTTAGTCCTATGTAATTAATTCTTGTTTTGCTAGATCTGTGTTAGCAGTCTCATGAACCCATCTGTTTCTCTTCTAGTTGTTTGGAAATCCTGACTCAGTCCATTGGTGTGGTCTCAGAGTTATTTGAGCGATGCCATCAGAAGCCTGTGTTCAGGTTACCTGGCATAGTCATTTCTCTTTTTCTTTTTTCTTTTCTTTCTTTCTTTATTATTATTATTATTATTATTATTATTATTATCATCATTTGAGACAGAATCTCACTCTGTCGCCAGGCTGGAGTGCAGTGGCACAATCTTGGCTCACTGCAGTCTTGACCTCCTGGGCTCAAGCCATCCTTCCATCTCAGCCTCCCTAGTAGCTGCGACCGCAGGTGCGCGCTACCACACCTGACTAATTTTGTATTTTTTTTTGTAGAGAAGAGGTTTCGCCAAGTTGCCCAGGCTGGTCTCAAACTCCTGGGCTCGAGTGATATGCCCACTGCAGCTTGCCAAAGTATTGGGATTACAGGCGTGAGCCATCATGCCTGGCCCATAGTCCTTTTTATTGAAGACAAGTGCACTCTGGCCTGTAGCTGATTTGCAAGTGTTTTCAGGGATGCATCAGAGTAAAGCAGAAAACTATCTGTAGATGACAAAATACTTAAAACGGTGATGATTAACCTATTACTGATAATCTTAAAAGTGAAAGATCTTATGAAAATTTGTTACAAAAAATAATGAAATTGACAGGGAAGGTTGATTTTTGTGGCATGCAAGCCAAAATAAAATCAATCCAAAAAAGTGTTAGACAAAAGCATATCTATAAGCATAGTGATTAACCTTATTTTATTATTATTATTCTTTTTGAGACAGAGCCTTGCTGTGTCACCTAGACTGGAGTTTAGTGGTGCACTTGGTTCACTGCAACCTCCGCCTCCTAGGTTCCAGTGATTCTCCTGCGTCAGCGTCCCAGGTAGCTGGGATTACAGGCACGTACCATGCCTGGCTAATTTTTTAATTTTCAGTAGAGACAGGGTTTCGCCGTGTTGGCCAGGCTGGCCTCAAACTCCTCACCTCAGGTGATCTGCCTGTCTTGGCCTCCCAAAGTGCTGGGGTTACAGGTGTGCGCCACCGCGTCCAGCCAATTAACCTTATTTTAAAGAAGAGTGGCTAGTACATTTTATTTATGAATATAGATGAATGCATTCATTGCAGAGGAAAAAATCTAAAGACATATAATCCTAACACATAATGTCCCATGAATATGTCAGGCACATATAGAGTATATCAAAAATGTATCAAGATTATCAGGGAGAAAGACTTAGCAATCTGGAGTAGGTCCTTAACTTCTATATAATATCATTCCATAAGTAAGTGATGTGAATTCTTAACTGAGAACCATTAGTCTACCTAGAATATACTATATTCAGTTATTTGTTTTTTTTTGAGACGGAGTCTCGCTCTGTCGCCAGGCTGGTGTGCAGTGGCACAAACTTGGCTCACTGCAGCCTCTGCCTCCCGGGTTCAAGCAATTCTCCTGCCTCCCAAATAGCTGGGATTACAGGCTTCTGCCACCACACCCAGCTAATTTTTGCATTTTTAGTAGAGACAGGTTTCACCATGTTGGCCAGGATGGTCTCGATCTCCTGACCTTGTGATCTGCCCACCTCGGCCTCCCAAAGTGCTGGGATTACGGACGTGAGCCACTGCGCCTGGCTTGTGTTCAAATTAAAGAAGTCAAATTATGACCAAGTTAACGTTAAGGAAAAAAAATCCCTGAAATTGTGACTGATGACATTATACTGTTGTCTAATACCAGGCAACGCAGCACCAGAACTCTGATTAACAGACATGGACAATGAGGGCATTGATGAATTTCTAGGAGCTTTATACCTTCATTGAACTTCAGAATATTCATATTAATAATATTTTACCTATACAAATTTAACTTAGGGAGGGTAAACCTCTTTTGCTTTGACAGTGCTTTCCATATGACCCATAACATTTGATCAAATAAACTATTATTTTTAACATCTCTCTTTTACAAGGTAAAGGAAATTGTGATTTTTCTAGGAAATCTAAAAGACAGTTGTTGGTGCAAAAGGCATCATTTAGGAGGCTTGAACATTTGATTAAATGGAATAATGGACCACTATGGAAAAAAATACCTGGCTACATATTTAACTAAAAGTGACAAAAAAAAAAAAAAAAGGTTTTAGTTCAGTACAGTGGCCCATGCTTGTAATCCCAGTGCTTTGGGAGGCCAAGATAGGAGGATCGCTTGAGGCCAGGAGTTTGAGACCAGTCTGGGCAACATGATGAGATCCTGTTTCTACAAAAATTAAAAAATTCGCTCGGAGTAAGATTACATGCCTTTAGTCCTAGCTACTCAGTAGGCTGAGGCAGGAGGATTGTTTGAGCCCGAGTTTGAGGCTACAATGAGCTATGATCGTGCCAGTGCAGTGAGCCATGATTGTGCCACTGCACTCCTGCCTGGACAACAGAGTGAGACCCTGTCTCTTAAAAAAAACCTGAAAAAAGTACACATAGGAAGTAATGTGATGGTAAAGAATCTTACCCCTTTCAAGAGTGTGAATACAGTTTTAAGTAATTAAGGACATGATAAAGTCAGCATCAAGCGCAGGAAATTCTGGTTAAGACACAGAATCTTTGCCTTCTAGGGAGATTATTCAGAAGGCAAAGGAAAACCTTTAATCACCTCTTTATTTTTATTTTTTTTGAGACAGAGTATTGCTCTGTTGCCCAGGTTGGAGTGCAATGGTGTGATCTTGGCTCACTGCAACCTCCGCCGCCCGGGTTCAAGCAATTCTCCTGCCTCAGCCTCCCAAGTAGCTGGGACTACAGGCGCACGCCACCACGCCCAGCTAATTTTTTTGTATTTTTAGTAGAGACGGGGTTTCACCATGTTGACCAGGATGGTCTCGATCTCTTGACCTCGTGATCCGCCTGCCTCGGCCTCCCAAAGTGCTGGGATTACAGGCGTGAGCTACCGCGCCCGGCGAAACTTTTCAAGTTGGCTTATTACAAAACTTAATTACTGTTGAAATAAAATTTAATTATTCACTTCATCTGAATGCAAACGTAGATGTAATGCTTGTGTATTTGATCAGTAAACCTGTAAAAGTTCAGCAAGAACATATGCAAGAGTAAGAATGTATGCTTGTTTAATACTTACTGCCAATGACTAAGAAGACATAACTGTTTTTATTAAACCGACAATATTCAGCTAGTCTCATTTTCCAGTGATTTACCTAAACTCACATTAATGTAGATTCTGAAAATATTTTGGTTAGTTTCTATAAAAATACTTTTGAAAGTATAAGGAGTTTAATTTTCTTAATTCTGGAAATCCTAGGAATATTTAATTTATGTAACCACTTATTTATCTTTAAAGCAATTATAACAGAGCTCCTTTAAGGGCTTTTATAATCTGATTGGTAATACCATTTATAGGTGGGAAAATATTATACATACGTATATACGTATGTAGACAGACACAAATAGCTCATACCTCACTTTGAAAGTTTGAACTCATTGGTAGTTTATGGAAAAGAGCTAGCTTTTGTCCTCCCTCACCTTTACATTTTTATCAGATTGTAATTTTTAGGAAATGGGATAAATTGAGGTTACCTGCCCAATCAACATGAGGCTTGAAGTTTCTCAGCAATATTTGTGAAGGAGACCTTTAAGATTTCCTTTGCTTTGATGTATAACCTTATGGAGATTGTGGACTAAATTTTGAATGAGGGACTAAAGAGAGACTGAATGTCCTACTTACTGGGTGTCTCCAAAGTTTGTTTGGGTGCCTAAGAGATGTAGCCTCTTTCCAGCTCGTGCGTCCCCAGTGGAGAATGGGGAGACTAAAGCTTGAGTGACTGTAGGGAATTGAGGAAGGGAAAGGTGTGATGGGGTGGATAGACGGTTGAGGAGGTAGCACGTATTGAAGGGGAATAGATAAAAGGATTCAAGGGAGCTGAAGGGAAGGTTTAAGGTGGTAAAAAAGGAAGAGTGGGGAATGATGGGAGGGGAGAGGCTTAGGTGAGCCAACTTGGGGAGATCTCAAGTTTCTCAAGAGGACGTTGAAGTTCTAAATTATCTTTAGTTAAATTTTGCTATTTTTGAAGATACCAAACTGAATTAGTTCCATAATGGCAAAGCCTGTAGTCAGTAAGACTATAGCACGACTTATATATTTCAGATGGACAAAAAAATTTGTATCATTTACAGTTTCTTAAGATAAATTTCCTTTGACTGGGAGCCTCCTTTCCAGTACTTGAGGTCTACAAAATGTATCTAGAAAATTTGCTACTGTGGAACATGAAGACTGCTTAAATTGAATTGGGGGAAAAGGGGAAGGGCCTGTGATTTTTCTTTCGATTAATTGCTGTAACACTGCCCTTCAGGCAGCTGAGGGAGTTTCATATTTTCTTTAGACACTATTAGGCGCTGAAACTCTTGCAGGACAACTTTTATGCTATGAATTCTGCCATTTTGCTAGCACTGGATGGCTTTTGGGTCCACCACTCCATTAGAACTATTAACTCCAGTCATATTAATTTTTGTTACAAATCTTACAAAGGGGGACGCTTCTGGATATTTAGGTCCACATTCTATTTTAAGGCTGTATGTTTGGTTTTCATAAATTGTTCTTGGAAGCCCAGTTATCATCCCTGTCCATCTTGTAAGTGTCATGTCTTCATCACTGTCTAGACCTCAGCTAACTGTGCCATCTCCTACTTCTTTCTGGCCTTCTTCGAGTTCTTCCAGCAGTGGGAAATTGCTAGGGACTTTTTCTCCCAGCTGGTGGTGGCTGCCACCTTGCTTCGCTGTTGCTTGTGAACTTAAATTTTCTATACTCTCGTTTAGGAACAACAGAGCGTCTGGGGATACCTGTATATAGGAAGTGGAAGGTTTGAAACAAGACAAACAAGAATAATAGGTAGTAGTGTTTGAGGAGAACATTCTATACAGGTAGGGATATAGTCAACAACGTTGAATACTCTAGAGATGTCAAGAATAAGGACTGAGAAAAGGCCATTGGTTTGGTTATAAAGATTTAGAGAAAGCACTTGCAGTTGAGTGATGGGTAGGAAGATGAAAGAGCAATTGCTAATGAATGGTCGTATGAAATATATATACCAGTGTTGTAAGATTTTGCAGTTAGTAGAAATTAATTATTCTGTTGGTAGCAAGGTTAGGGTTATTAAAACAAAAGTTTTTGATAGCAAGGAACCTGGCATAAACCATTGAAAATAACAAGAAATACAGAACAATTGATAGAGCTAAGTTGTAGAGAGGAGGTAAGGAGTCTGAACCAAAAGTACTGCTTTAGCCTCAGGAGAAGAGTCATCTTGTCATTTGAGACTGAGGACAAGATAAGAGAATATGGGTGGAGAGAAAATTTTGAGAGGTATAAATTAAGATGTTGGGGAGGTGTGACATTCACCTTGTTTCCGGCTTCACTGAGATTGTTTTGAGATGATCTGAGAATGAAGGGTTCAGGGCATGGAAATTAGTCTTTTTGTTTTGTTTTTGTTTTTGAGATGGAATTTTCCCTCTTGTGGCCCACACTGGAGTGCAATGGCGTGATCTTGGCTCACAGCAGCCTCTGCCTCCTGGGTTCAAGCGATTCTCCTGCCCCAGTCTCCCGACTAGCTGGAATTGCAGGCATGCACCACCATGCCCAGCTAATTTTGTAATTTTAGTAGAGACAGGGTTTCTCCACGTTGGTTAGGCTGGTCTTGAACTCCCAACGTCAAGTGATCTGCCAGACTCAGCGTCCCAAAGTGCTGGGATTATAGGTATAAGCCACCATGCCCGGCTGGAAATTAGTCTTTAAAAGTAGAAAAAGTTTAGAAAGGCTGCTAGAGAAAATTTCCCAGGAGTTTAATAAAGGATAACAAAGATTCCTGAGCACAGTGAGTGCTCCCCTAAAGAGAAGTGTTGGTGATTATTTGGGTTATCTGAGGCAGTCAGAAAGTAAGTTCTATCAAATGGAAAATACTGGGATGTTCCAGGGAGCAAGTGTCTGGATCCGGTGTATCTCTTTGGTAGATAAAAACAATGTTACAAATCAAATTATACCTACAGGATATCCCGTTTAATATATTGCTGAACAGATACTGGTGACAATATAATAATAGAAAGTATTCAAGCATCGGAAGGGTTGGTTGGACAGGATGAACCCTGGGATTTCCTTTCAATAGTGTGGTTTATGTACAACAGATTTATGTACAGTCCTTTACAAATCCTCAATTGTAACTAGTACTGCTAACTTAAAGATTAATTTGCCTCCTTTACTGGTTTTTGGGAGGGAGAGGAGACTCAGAACGCTTTTGAGGCCTTAAATGACTAGAAAGCGTCTTTGGATTTTGTAGACCAAAAATAGTCAGTACATGTAGAAGTGTTTAACTTGAAAGCCATGAAAGACATTTGGCTGCCACCTAATGTCATACAGCTTTGATACAGTTTTCCAAGGATAGTGCCATAAAGAAGGTGCCCAATAAATATTAGATTATTATCACTCTTGGATTTTAAATTTTAAGTGTTTTGTGGGTATTCCTTAGCCTTATGCAGCACTTAGCATTGTATCCTTCACTAGTAGGGACCTTTTTTTAATGATGTTTACATTTGGCCTATAGTATGAGAGACTCAGTATAGTGGGCTCTGTGGGGACTGATAAATCAGTGTGATGTGTGAAGGTCTGAAATGAATTAAAAATGACTCTGTTAGGGAAATTTATGAATTTGCTAATAGCTGCCAGCAGATACACAGAATAAACAGAAAGATTGGTTAGTCACCTTTTAAATAAGCTGTCTGCCAGCTGGGTACGGTGGCTCATGCATGTAATCCCAGCACTTGGAGAGGCTGAGGTAGGTAGATGACCTGAGCTCAGGAGTTTGTGACCAGCCTGGGCAACACGGTGAAACCTGTCTCTACTAAAATATAAAACATTAGCCTGGTGTGGCAGCGGGCGCCTGTAATCCCAGCTACTCCGGAGGCTGAGGCAAGAGAATTGCTTGAACCCAGGAGGCGGAGGTTGCTGTGAGCCGAGATCATGCCACTGCACTCTGGTCTGGGAAACGAGCGAAATACCCATCCTGGCCAACATGGTGAAACTCCGTCTTTACTAAAAATACAAAAATTAGCCAGGTGTTTGGCACGCGCCTGTAGTCCCAGCTACTCGGGTGGCTGAAGCGGAAGAATCGCTTAAACCCGGGAGGCGGAGGTTGCGGTGAACCGAGACTGCGCCACTGTGCTCCAGCCTGGCGGCAGAGCAAGACTACGTCTCAAAAAAAAAAAAAAGCAAAATTCAATCTCAAAAGAAAAAAGCTGTCTGCCAATTTGTTTTTGACCAAGAAGGTTGGATTTAAGCTTAGGGAAGTTTATGTGGTACTTATAGATGAAAATAGTATACATTTGTAACTCTGTTTCACAATCTATAAACATCACTTTTTTTCTTATACTTTTTTGACATTGGAGTAATTTCTTGAAAAACGGGGAATGGTTACTTCTAAATGGTACTTGGGCTCGGCTTCAGATGACACAGTTTTAGACCTTTAGTAAGTAATTATGAAAGAAGATGATGTAGATTATTGCATCATAACGCACTCTCTCTTTTTTTTTTTTTTGAGACAGGGTCTCCCTCCATCACCCAGACTGGGGCGCAGGGGTGTGATCATAGCTCACTGCAGCCTTAAACACCTGGGCTCAAGTGATCCTCCCATTTTAGTCTCCTGAATACCTGGGACTACAGGTGTGCACCCTTATGCCTGGCTAATTTTTTTAAATTAATTTTTTTGTAATTATGAGGTCTCCATGTGTTGCCTAGGCTAGTCTCCTGGCTCAAACAGTCCTCCTGCTCAGCCTCCCAAAGGGTTGGCATTACAGGCATGAGCCACCATGCCTAGCTTGGTCTTACTTTTGCTGCCTGATTTATGTTCGCATTCCAGCCTCTAGATGTGTGCTATCCAATACTGCCGGTAGCCACTCTAGTCTATTTAAATGGGAATAAATTAAGATTATATAAAATTGGGGGTGGGGTGGTGGCTCATGCCTGTAATCCCAGCACTTTGGGAGGCTGAGCTGGGCGGGTCACCTGAGGCCAGGAGTTAGAGACCAGGCTGGCCAACATGGCAAAACCCCGCGTCTAGTAAAAATACAAAAAGTAAGCCAGATGTGGTGGTAGCCACCTATAATCCCAGCTACTCCAGAAGCTGAGGCAGGAGAATCACTTGAACCCAGGAGGTAGAGGCTACAATGAGCCGAAATTGCGCCATTGCACTCCAGCATGGGCAACAAGAGTGAAACTCCATCTAAAAAAAAAAAAAAGATTAAATAAAATTAAAAATTTATTAGTCACAGTATCCACATTTTAAACGCTCCGTAGCTGCATGTGACTGGTGGTACTGTGTTATGCACAGTACTATCTCCATCGTCACAGAAAGTTCTATGGGACAATGGTACTCTAGATTTTTAATTCCTGCTTGATACTAGGAAAGTAAATGTCAGAAGCTTGGAATAGATACTTAATAAAAACAGAAAACATGGAATTCATGCTACCCTACTCCCAACAGCCACAACTTTCTCAAAGTTAAATGTTATTTCTGTAAGATTGGCTTTATATTTAGTTTTGGGTCTTTTCCTTCTTTTTGTTTCTTTTTTGAGACGGAGTCTTGCTCTGTCAACCAGGCCGGAGTGCAGTGGCTCAATCTTGGCTCATTGCAACCTCTGCTCCCGGGTTCAAGCTATTCTCCTGCCTTAGCTTCCTGAGTAACTGGGACTACAGGCGTGCGCCACCACACCCAGATAATTTTTGTATTTTTAGTAGAGATGGGGTTTCACCATATTGGCCAGTGTGGTCTCGAACTCCTGACCTAGTGATCTGCCTGCCTCGGCCTCCCAAAGTGTTGGGATTATAAGCATGAGCCACTGCGCCTGGCCTCGGGTCTTTTCAAAGGTAATTTTAATAGTAACATAGAACAGAATAAAGTAGCTTTACTAATAACTATTTCTGCCAGACTGTAACAGTTTTATTAAGGTATAATTGATACACAATAAATTTTGCTTATGTCAAGTGTAAAATGTAATAAGTTTTGACATGTATACATCTCTGGAACCATCATTATTATCGATAATATAGCTCATTACCCTCAAAAGTTTGCTCATGCCCCTTTTTAATCCTCCTCATTCTTTTATACCCTCTCTCCCTATCTTGAGACAACCATTGATCTGCTTTGTGTCATAATAGACTAGTTTGCCTTTTGTAAAAATTTATATAGATGGGAGCCATGCAATATATACCTTTGTTTTGGCCTGGCTTCTTTCTCTCTGAATTATTTTGAAATTTACCCGTTTTTCATGTACAAAGAGTTCATTACTTTCTTTGTATGGCAGTGTCACAGTTTTTTATCCATTAGTCTGTTGATGACATTTGGGTTGATTCCAGTTTGGGTTATTACAAATAAATTGCTGTGAGCATTTGCACACAAGTCTTTGTTGACATATGTTTTTGTTTCTCTTGAGTAAATACGTAGATGTGGAATAGGCAATACCTAGCTGTTGCCTTGGATTATACAGTAGGTTGTATGTTTAACCTTTTAGGAAACTGCTGAATTGTTTTCCCAATGGCTGTACCATTTTTACATTCACCCTGTTAGAGTATGAGTGTTCTAGTAGCTCCACATCCTTGCCAATTCTTGGTATAGCCAGGCTTTAAAATTTATCTCAGTTATTTTAACAAGAAAAGACTAGCCTGGTGGATATGGTTCCCGCTTTTGCTATGTTTTATTTTTTAAATGCTGCAAAAATAATATTTTGTATGTGAAGAAATTTTAGATGGTCTCCTACTGATTTATTTACCCTTTTTTTATTTTTGACAGCCTTTGCTCACTAATACTGATTTGAAACCCAGTTTATAAGAACAAATACCTTTTCTTCCTTTTCACTTACATATTTTTCTTTTTTTGTTCTAGCGGCCCCTTTGTTGCTTTATGCAAACAGACGGGACTTGCGATTGGTTGATGCTACAAATGGCAAAGAGAATGCTACGATTGTAGTTGGAGGCTTGGAGGATGCAGCTGCGGTGGACTTTGTGTTTGGTCATGGCTTGATATACTGGAGTGATGTCAGCGAAGAAGCCATTAAACAAACAGAATTTAACAAAACTGAGAGTGTACAGCGTGTTGTTGTTTCTGGAATATTGTCCCCTGATGGGCTGGCATGTGATTGGCTTGGAGAAAAATTGTACTGGACAGATTCTGAAACTAATCGGATTGAAGTTTCTAATTTAGATGGATCTTTACGAAAAGTTTTATTTTGGCAAGAGTTGGATCAACCCAGAGCTATTGCCTTAGATCCTACAAGTGGGTAAGTTTTTGTACAGTGTACAAAGATCATCGTACCTTCTTTTGGTTTTTCTCCGCTGACATAAACTACCCTGACCCCTATGAGAAAATGGGAATTTTAGATTCTTTGGGCTTCTTTGTTGAGTAGACTTGAATGTGGAAAGTTATGTTGTGTTGTTGTTGTTACTATTTTTTGACAGGGTCTTGCTCTGTCACCCAGGCTGGAGTGCAGTGATGCAATCATAACTCACTGCACTGTCAAGCTCCCAGGCTGAAGCGATCCTCCATTTCAGCCTCTCAAGTAGCTGAGACTTCAGGTGTGTGCCACCATGCCCGACTAACTAAAATAATTTTTTTGTTAACCGGGCATGGTGGCGCACCCCTGTAATCCCAGCTAGTTGGTGGCTGAGGCACGAAAATCGCTTGAACCCTGGAGGCAGAGGCTGCAGTGGCTGAGATCACACGATTGCAGTCCAGCCTGGGCAACAGAATGAGACTTTGTCTCAAAAACATTTTTTTTTTTTTTTTTGAGACGGAATTTCACCATGTTGCCCAGGCTGGTCTTGAACTCCTGGGCTCAAGCAATCAATCCTCCTGCCTTGGCCTCCCAAAGTGCTGGGATTACAAAGTGAGCCACTGTGCCTAGGGTGTTGTGTTCTTAGTGTTTCTATAAATTGTTTTGGGTTTCTAATTGCACATATGGAATAGTCATATTTCTTGGGTTTTCTTCAGTATTTATTTTTTGTGGTATCAGAAGATAATTTGAAGGGAGAGAAGAAGGAATGAAAACAAGAGTAGTATTTGATAGCTCAGGATGAGATAGACTAATCTAAATCTTATATACACAATGATATTGTGATACTAGTTTTTTTTACACTCTGAAGTGTTATTTAATATGTCAGCATTGAATGAAAGATAAAAGTTATTAAATAACTCATTTCTAGGTAGCTAAATATGTATTTGCAGTAAAGGTTTATTTTCTAATGAGAAAGAAAATTTAAGGCTCTGAGTAAATCTCATTACAAAGTGTGAGCTTATCCCCACATTGCTCATTATGCCTAATTTCTACTATTAGCATATACCAGTTTTTGATACTTCTTTTTTTTTTTTTTTTTTTGAGATGGAGTCTTGCTCTGTTGCCCAGGCTAGAGTGCAGTTCTTTCTTTCTTTCTTTCTTTTTTTTTTTCTGAGACGGAGTCTTGCTCTGTTGCCCACGCTAGAGTGCAGTGACACAATCTTGGCTCACTGCAACCCCGCCTCCCGGGTTCAAACGATTCTCCTGCCTCAGCCTCTCTAGTAGTTGGGATTACAAGTGCCCACCACTGTGCCCAGCTAATTTTTGTATTTTTAGTAGATACGGGGTTTTACCATCTTGGCTAGGCTGGTCTCGAACTCCTGACCTTGTGATCCACCCACCTTGGCCCCTCAAGGTTCTGAGATTATAGGCGTGAGCCACCTGTGATACTTCTTTATTGAATAAACTGTCATGGCCAGTCTGTCATGGCTACATATAGATAACTATCTGAACATAAACCTGAAATGACTTACTAATATTTGGTTAAAATCGAAAGATAAATATCTCGTGGATAATTATTGTTTTCTTTAGCTTTCAATTGTATTAGAATGCTTTAAAACTCATTTATAGAAAGGAGTGAATTCTTTTTTTGTAATAAATGAGAACTTGGGAAGAATGGAAGAAAGGTTTATATGTGCTTCTTTATCTTGATAGCAGGCCTGATTTGGTTACAGAGGTTGAACGGGATGCCATGTTGTAGAAAAATGAGAAGACTGATTTGACTGTAAAGAATAACGTGGGCAGTAGTATAGTGAAATTTTAGAGGGAGATGTTTGGAAATACAAATACGTATATTTTAGAGTGGAATTAAAAGGTGTTTGTTGAAGCAAGATGGTGCTCTTAAAGCACCAGGAGATATTTTAGTGGCTCTGATGGTAGGAAAAAGGATTGGGTGTCCTGAGGAGAAGGTCTCAGATGTAACTGTAGTGATCAAAGAATTTGGTTGCTGAGAACTTTTTAGATATTTTTGAGAAATAGAGTTTGTGTTTTGCTAACACAGTTTGTAAGGCTCGGGGGGTGTTGAAACGTTTCTGAGGTTACTGCTTTGTAGAACACATAGAATTTTGGTGCTTTTAGTGCTCATTAGGGAAGAATACTTTGGTGAAAAGATAAAGTTCTTTTTTCCCTCTTTTTCTTCTAGACAAGTTCAATCTTACAAGGGTGAGGATTGAAACTTAATCAAATATCTGTTAAATGGTTATTATGTTCAGAGTTCTGCATTTTGTACTCTGGTTGGAGAGAGGGGTTTGGTTTATCTTTAAGGATTTCCTGTTTAAGGACAGAAAACTTTGGAGAGACAACTTTTTCTTCTTCAAAGCATGTTTATTTGCATTATGTCACATGTATGTGAAGAGAGGAAGAATGTTAAAAGGGTCACAAGAGCTCTTAGGAGCTTCATTACCAAATTTTGAAATCACATCTTGATCATTTCTATAAGAGATTAATGATTATATGATCATGCATTATTAAAGGGAACTCAGGTGTGTTCCTATGTAACAATCTTGCATGTTCTTCACGTGTACCCCCAAACCTAAAATGCAATAAAAAGTATATATAAAAAAAAAAAAATAAAGGGAACTCAGTGTGTGTCTGTAGTTCCTCTTGAGTCTTCAGGATCTAACAGTTTTGTGAGTGAATTAATCATTTTCATTTTGTTCTAACCTAATGAGCTTTACTTCTGGGTAGCAGGTCTGATAAGTATCTTCTGAAGTAATTTTGCCATTATTAAAATATACTTTAGAGTTTCTGTGGCTTTAATTTATGCTTATTACTTCTCAATATTGAATGTGAGAATTCACCAAAGACTTAGCTGATAAAAAAGATTATTGGAAGAATCAGCAGTACTGTACTTTGAAGGTAGAAAGTAGTGTTATTTAGCTTCTGAAGGTGGTTCAGTGAAGAATAATTCTTTTTTTCTGTGGACTAAAGGCTTGGTCAAACATCCAGTGAAATTTTTTTATTGTTTTTGATGTGCGTGGTTAATGTGGGAGGCAGAGGAGGGGAGAGCAGGAGAGAATGAGTGAGTAAATTCAACCCCCTCCACCATCTTTAACAGTCCTTCTCTCAAAATTTCTTTTAATTTTTGAGAAGTCATTTTGTGTCATGGCTATTTTAAAAACAACGCAATGGAAACAAATAGAATTCGGTCAAATGGTATATATACATTTGATATATGTACATATGATTGAGTGTATTTAAAATTACATTTTAAACTCCAACACTGAAAAATACATTCATCAGATAATCTTTCAGAGTTAATGATCTTAGATTTGTTTCGTGGATTGTGGCTTTAGTTGAAAAGTAATTATAGGTAGAGTACATCATTTGTCAAACAGAAGAGATGATTTCCAGATTTATTTTTTGGGGGAAATATGAAGTTTGAGTTCCAGACAAAGTACATGAAAACAGTGCTGAGGAAAAAATGTAGACTTTTCAGAGTTCCAGGATCCTGGATTATGAGGTTGACAAGAGCTGACTGAGCTTTCTCATAGCAACTTACGTAAAAGGAAAGCTGTTGAATGACTGGTATTGTTTGAGCCCTGGGAACTAGTGCAGACATCTGTGTCCTTTTGGATGTATGGAGTTCTTTGTGTAATCAGTCCATTTAGCCTAGACTGAAGGAAGACTTTTATTCCTCTCTCTAAATTTGACCTCTATTATATTAGCCTGAGATTTTTTTTTTCTTATAATAGTGACTAGCAGTGTACAATTCAGACTAAGAAATGGAAAGATATGTGTATGAAATTGTTACAGAAATGAGCAACCATAGTTACAGTAAACAGTAGTCGTATGTTATAGTGAGTAGAGGTGATTCCTATGTGGCTGCTTCTTATGCTGGAGCCCCTAAATCTGATTCCACAGTTACCATGCTAAGCAACTGTACTAATCTTGGGGATATTGAGGACCTGCATAAGGTTTAAGGGTGTTTTTTCTGTTCACTTAGGATCTTTTCATATTCCAAATCATTTTAGATATTTTTTAAAAAGTTAAACTTTAGTGATTCAATTTGAAGTGAATTTATACTAAACAGGTTTGAATGGTATTTATATTTTAAAAACATGTATTTTTATTATTTATTTATTTTTGAGTTGGAGTCTCACTCTGTGACCCAGGCTGGAGTACAGTGGCATGGTCTTGGCTCACTGCAACCCCTGCCTCTTGGGTTCAAATGATTCTCCTGCCTTAGCCTCCGGAGTGTAAATAGGACTACAGACACCTACCATGCCCGACTCGTTTTTGTATTTTTAGTAGAGACGGGGTTTCACCCTGTTGGCCAGGATGTTTTTTCTCTCTTGACGTTGTCATCCGCCAGCCTCGGCCTCCCAAAGTGCTGGGACTACAGGTATGAGCCAGCGTCCTGGCCCAACTTTCAAGTTTTAAAGTTAAAGGAAAATAATATTTTCTCTTACAGTCTTATTAGCTTTTCTTTTTAGAAGAGAGCATTTTCTAAGCAAATGCAAATTTTAGCATGGTCTCCTGTGAATTCCAAATGAGTATGGCTTTGATTACAAATGTTTATTTAAAACATAATTAAGATTTTTTAGTCCTTAGTTTTTTTCAACAAAGTTATCAAGATCATATTTTATAAAAAATACATTAACTGGAGCTTCTTTTATGTTACACCTAGCTCTGTTATTTACCAGCAAGTTACTTCATTGTCTTGGATTTCAGTTTTCTCATCTCTAAAATCATGGGTTTCTTTCAGTTTTTATGTTATTTTAAGTTTAAAAACTGAGATATGGGCCAGGCCTGGTGGCTCATGCCTGTAATACCAGCACTTTGGGAGGCTGAGGCGGGTGAATCATGAGGTCAGGAGATTGAGACCATCCTGGTTAACATGGTGAAACCCCGTTTCTACTAAAAATACAAATACAAAAAAAAAAAAATTAGCTGGCGTGGTGGGGGCACCTGTAGTCCCAGCTTCTCAGGAGACTGAGGCTTGAACCCAGGAGGTGGAAGTGGCAGTGAGCCGAGATTGCGCCACTGCTCTCCAGCCTGGATGACTGAGCAAGTCTCCATCTCAAAACAAACAAATAAACAAAAACTGAGATGTTAGCTGGGTGGGGTAGCTCATGCCTGTAATCCCAGCCCTTTAGGAGGCCAAGGTGGGTGGATCACTTGAGTTCAGGAGTTTGAGATCAGTTTGGGCAACATGATGAAACCCTGTCTCTACAAAAAATTACAAAAAATTAGCCAGGCATGGTGGCACATGTCTGTGGTCCTGAGCTGCTCAGGAGGCTGAGATGGGAGGATCACTTGAGCCCAGGAGGTGGAATTTGCTGTGAGCTGAGACTGAGCCACTGCACTCCAACCTGGGTGATGGAGTAAGACCCCATTTCGAAAAAAGAAAAAAAAGGAAGGTATTTAAAGAAAGAACTCTGAATAACTATTTAAAATTTTTTATTTTATGGAACTCTGACTAGCTATTTAAAATTGTTTATTTTACAGTTGCACATTCGAGTCAGTGATTTAAGTGTGTTACACTTAGAATTGTGTTTTTGTAGAACAGATTCTTAAAATTTTGTTTTTACTGCCTTGCATATGCCATCACCCTCAGTCTCCTGTTTTAGAGCTATTCCACAGTTGAAACGTTTTTTCCAGTTCCACTTTATGTAAATGGAAAAATGCTTTGAGATGTAAAAGGATTCTTTTTTTCTCTGAGACAGAGTTGACTCTTGTCACCCAGGCTGGAGTGCAATGGCACAACCTTGGCTCACTGCAACCTTCACCTCCCTGGTTCAAGCAGTTCTCCTGCCTCAGCCTCCCAAGTAGCTGGGATTACAGGCACCTGCCACCATGGCTGGCTAATTTTTTGTGTTTTTTGTAGAAACTGGGCTTCACTATGTTGGCAAGATTGGTCTTGAAATCCTGAGCTCAGGTGATCCACCGCTTTGGCCTCCCAAAGTGTTGGGATTACAAGTGTGAGCCGCTGCGCCCAGCCATAAAAGGATTCTTTTTGTGTGGAGAGTGGGAAATGTAGCATTACTTTTAGGCAGATTATGTAGATTCATGTAAATTTGGAGGTGGGGTTTTTTGAGATCACTATCTAAAAATTAAGAGTGATGTGTTAGAAAAACCACTAATCTGGTCAGAAGCTCTGGATTATAGGTTTAGCTTGAATGGCATATGAATCAAGGCCTTGGAAATTACAAAACAAACGTGTGTGTGTGTGTGTGTGTGTGTGTGTGTG
>PVKV010017777.1:0-46679 GCA_004027835.1 Alouatta palliata | reverse complement strand
CCTGCCTTCCTAGGTTGGGGAAGTTCTCCTGGATAATATCCTGAAGAGTATTTTCCAGCTTGGATTCATTCTCTCCATCACATTCAGGTACACCTATCAAACGTAGATTAGGTCTTTTCACATAGTCCCATATTTCTTGGAGACTTTGTTCATTCCTTTTTACCCTTTTTTCTCTACTCTTGCCTTCTCGTTTTATTTCGTTGAGTTGATCTTCGAGCTGTGATATCCTTTCTTCTGATTGGTCAATTCGGGTGTTGAAACTTGTGTATTCTTCACAAAGTTCTTGTGTTGTGTTTTTCAGCTCCATCAATTCACTTACATTCCTCTCTAGGTTGGTTATTCTTGCTAGCATTTCGTCAAATCTTTTTCAAAGTTCTTAGTTTCTTTGCATTGGGTTAGAACATGTTCTTTTAGCTCACAGAAGTTTCTTATTACCCACCTTCTGAATCCTGATTCTGTCAATTCATCACACTGATTGTCCATCCAGCCTTGGTCCCTGCTGGTGAGGAGTTGTGATCCCTTGTAGGAGGAGAGGCATTCTGGCTTTGGGTGTTTTCCTCCTTTTTGCGCTGGTTTCTTCCTATCTTTGTGGATTTACCTATGTGTGGTCTTTGCGGTTGGTCATTTTCAGATAGGGTCTCTCACTGGATGTCCAGTTTGTTGATGATGAAGTTATTTCTTTCTGTTTCTTAGTTTTGCTTGTAACAGTCTGGCCCCTCTGCTGTAGGACTGCTGAGGTCCACTCCCGGCCCTGCTTGCCTGGGGATCACCTGCAGCGGCTGTAGAACAGTAAGGGTTGCTGCCAGTTTCTTCTTCTGCTATCTTTGTCCCAGAAGATTACCCACCAGATGTCAGTCTGAGCTCTCCTTTTTGAGGTGACTCTTTGGATATACGGGGGTCAGGGAACTTCTTGAGGTGACAGAGTGCTGAGCTGTGAGTTCCGTTGCTCATTCAGAGTTGCTGGGCAGGTACTTTTAAGTCTGCTGCAGCAGAACTCATAAACCCCTTTTTTCCCCCAGGTGCTCTGTCCCGGGGAGTTAGGGCTTTATTTATGAGTTTCCCTTGTGCTGCTGCCTTTTTCTCAGGGCTGCCTTGCCCAGCAATGAGGCAGCCTACTCACTGCCTGCAGATGCTTTGCTGAGCTGCTGGGCTCCACCCAGCTGCCGTGTGAACTTCCCCCCAGTCCAGTTTATAGCGGTGTAGTTAGAACTGCCTCTGCAATGGCAAACTCCCTCCGTAGTGGCAGACTGCCTCAGTAATGGTGGACGCCCCTCCCCCAAAGAGCTGGACCATCCCGGGTTCAGCTGTGCTTGCTGTGAAACTCAATCCAGAGGGTTTCCAATGGCTGTTTTTTTGTGGGGGTGGGACCAGCTGAGCCTGATCACCTGGCTCTCTGCCTCAGAGCGTATTTTTTTTTTTTTTTAAGTTGAATGGTCACTGTCTCCCAGGTGTTCCAGCCGCCTGTTGAAAAGGCACCGGGATCTGTATGATTTCCTGTGCGGTGACCCACTGCGCCGGCGGAAACCGTGGGTGCTGGCGTTTTTTTGCCTGGGAAATCTCCTGGCCTGGCTGTCTGTTTCAGTCCCCTTGTTTAATCAAATGAATGGGCAGCTCTGCCTTCCCGGAGCTCCAATTGCCAGCTAAAACGGCTCCGGGACCCACGTATTTTGTATGGGGAACCGCTGCGCTGGGGTGCTGCTCCAAACAGCGGTGGCGAAAACGGCCGCGCAGGAGAAAACAGCCGAGCCGGCGAAAAGAGCTGCGCTGGCCAAACCAGCCATGCTGGCAAAACCAGGTGCGCTGGCGACCCATGGGGCTCCTCCCCCTGGGAATCTCCTGGTTTGTGGGCAATAAAAATCCTCCTGGGAATGTGGCGTCCACTCACCCTCCACGCTTTCTCTGGGAGCTGCAATCCTCTGCTGCTCCTAATCGGCCATCTTGGATCTCTCCTCCCATAATAGAAACTCTTAACAAATTTGGTCTAGAAGAATTATATCACAATATTATACATATATAGATGGAGACAGAGTCTTGCTCTGTCATCCAGGCTGGAGGGAGTGCAGTGGTGCCATCTCAGCTCACTGCAACCTCTGCCTCCCGAGTTGAAGCAGGAAGATTTTCCTGCCTCAGCCTTCCAAGTAGCTGGCATTACAGGTGCCTGCCAGCATGCCTAGCTTAATTTTGTATATTTAGTAGAGACAGGGTTTCACCATGTTGGCCAGGCCAGTCTTGAAGTCCTGACCTCAGGTGATCTGCCCACCTCAATCTCCCAAAGTGGTGAGATTACAGGCGTGAGCCACTGCACTCAACCACAAAGATCATTTTTGACAAATCATCAGTTAACATCACACTGAATGGTAAAAATTTACATAATAGGAAACACAAATAAAAACAATGGAATATTTTTTAAGCTGAAAGATTTTCCCCTAAAATCAGGAACAGGACAAAAATGGCAATTCTCACCACTTCTAGACAACATAGTACTGGAAGTTTTAGCCTGAACAACACACACACACACACACACACACACACAGATACACACACACACCCTCTCTCTCTCTCTCTCTCTCTCTGAAAGAAACAAAATGCATCCATATTAGAAAAAAATTCCTATGTATATATATGAATAATATTTTTATCCACTCGTTGATTGATCACTGTAAACTGCTCAAGTGATGGGTGCAGCAATATCTCACAAATCACCACTGAAGAACTTACTAATGTAACCAAATACTACCTGTTCCCCCAAAAACCTATGGGAAAAAAAAATAAAAAATAAAACGTTAAATTATCTCTGTTTGCAGATCATATGCTATTATGCATAAAAATACTTAAGAAACTTGGCTGGGTATGGTGGCTCACGCCTGTAATCTCAGCATTGTGGGAGGCTGAGGTGGGCAAATCACCTGAGGTCAGGAGTTTGAGATCAGCCCGGTCAATATGGTGAAAACCTATCTCTACTAAAAAATACAAAAATTAGCTGGGCATGGTGGCATGCACCTATAATCTCACCTACTCAGGACGCTAAGGCAGGAGAATCACTTGAAGTCAAGAGGCAGAGGTTGCAGTGAGCTGAGATTGTACCACTGCCCTCCAGCCTGGGCTACAAAGTGAGACTCTGTCTCAGAACAAAACAAAACAAAACAAAACAAAACAAAGAACCTAAAGATGTCACAAAAATACTGTTAGAATAAATAAACTCATTAAAGTTGCAGTATACAAAATCAAAAGACAAAAATCAGTTGTGTTTCCCTAACAATGAACTATCCAGAAAAGCAATTAAGAAAATAATCCATTTATATTAGCATTAAAATAATATAATACATATTTATGAATACAACAAAGAAGGTGAAATAGCTGTACACTGAAACTATATAGCATTAATGAGGAAAATTAAGGTAGGCATAAATAAATTGAAAGGTATCTTGTGTTCATGGATAGAAAAAAATAATATTGTTAATATGTCTGTACTATCCAGAGTGATTTAAAATTCTGTGGGATATCTATCAAAATTCCAGTGATATTTTTCATGGAAATACATAAAGCAATCAAAAAATTATTATGGGCCTACAAATTTGAATAACCAAAACAATCTTGAACAAGAAAAAAAGTTGGAGTCATCACATTTTATGATTTCCAATTATGTTGAAAAACTATACTAAGCCAAACAGTATGGCACTGACACTAAAACATACAAAAAACCAATCGGCCTAAATAGAAGGTTCAGAAATAAGTCCACACTTATAAGGTCAACTAATATTCAACTAAGTGCCACAAATACACACGAAGAATTAATCATCTCTTCAATAAATATTGTTAGAAAAATAGGATATCTGTAAGCAAAAGAATGAAATTGGCCTTTATCTTACACCATTCCCAAAAAGTCAACAGAAAGTGGATTAAGTTTTTAAACATAAGTCATGAGTCCATAAAAGTTCTAGAAGAAAACCTAGGAGAGAAGCTCCTTGATATTGGTCTTGGTAATGATATTTTGACATGACACAAATGAAACACAAGCAACAAAACCAAAAATAAACATGCGGAACTACATCACACTAGACAGATTAATAATAAAACCCATCTGTCACAAACCCACAGCCAACATCATACTGAATGGGCAAAAGTAAGATACATTTCTCTTGAGAAACAGAACAAGATAAGAATGCCCACTCACATCATTCCTTTTCAGCTTAGTACTGGGGGCCCTAGCCAGAGCAATCTGGCAAGAGAAAAAAGTAAAAGGTATCCGAATAGAAAGATAAAAAAAGAGAGAAATCAAACTATGTCTCTTCACTGATCATATGATTCTGTACCTAGAAAATCCTAAAGACTCTACCAAAGGGCTACTAGAACTGAAACATGATTTTAGTATGGTTTTAGGATACAGAATCAATGTCCAAAATTCAGTAGCATTTCTATGCACCAATAATGTCCAGGCAGAGTCATATCAAAAACACAATTCCATTAACAATAGCAGCAAAGAAAATGAAATACCTAGGCATTCAGCCAATCAAGAGATCTCTAAGGGAGAACTACTAAATACTGCTGAAAGAAATTAGAGATGACGCTAACAAATAGAAAAACATTCCATGCTTACACACTAGAAAAATCAATATTGTTAAAATAACCACACTACCAAAGGCAAGTTAGAGATTCAAATTTAGACTATAAAATTTACATAATTTGATAGTGCTATTCCTATTAAACTACCAAGGTCATGCTTCACAGAATTAGGAAAAAACTATTCTAAAATTTATATGGAACCAAAAAGAAGCCCAAATAGCTAAAGTAATCCTAAGCAAGCAGAAGAAAACCAGAAGTAGCATACTAACTCACATCAAACTATAGTATAAAGCTACAATAATTAAAATAATACGATACTGGTATAAAAGGAGACACATAGACCAATTGAACAGAATAGAAAATTCCGAAATAAAGCTACAAAAAAAAATCTTGACAAGGCCATGAAAACCAAGCAATGATTAAAAAAAAATCTTTATTCAATAAATGAAGCTGAAATAACTAGATAGCCTTATGCAGAAGAATGAAACTAGAATGATACCTTTCACCATAAAAAAAGCAACTCAAGATGGATTAAAATTTTAAATAGACAACTTAAAACCATAAAAATCTTATCAGAAAGACTAAAAAATACCCTTTGCAGCATTGGCCGTGGCAAATAATTTTTGGCTAAGTACCCAAAAGCAATCACAACAAAAACAAAAATTGACAAGTGGGACTTTATTAAACTTAACAGCTTCTGCACAGCATAAAACACTATCTATAGGCTAAACAGACAATCTAAGGAATAAGAGAAAATATTTGCAAACTATGAATTGGACAAAGATCTCATATGCAGAATCTATAACAAACTCAAATAAAAAAGCAAAAAAAAAAAGACTCCATTAAAAATGGGTAAATGACATGAACAGACACTTCTCGAAAGAGACATAAATCGGCAGACAAATACATGAAAAAAGGCACAACATCAGTAATCATCAGAAAAATGCAAATCAAAACCACAATGAAACACTATCTCTCACAGAATGCTATTATTAAAAAGTAAAATACCAACAGATGCTGGTGAGGCTGAAGAGAAAAATAAATGCTTATGCACTGTTGGTGAGAATGTAAATTAGTTCAGCCACTGTAGAAAGCAGTGTGGCAATTTTTCAAGGAACTTAAAACACAGCTATCATTTCACTCAGCAATCTCATTACTGAGTATATATCCAAAGAAAAATATATCATGATATTGAAAAGACACATGCACTTGCATGTTCATCACTGCACTACTTACATTAGCAAAGACTTGGAATCAACTTAGATGCCCACCAATGGTGGATTTGATCAAGAGATTGTGATACGTATACAGTACAGAATATTATGTAGCTATAAAAAATGAAACAATATCCTTTATAGAAACATAAATCTAGCTGGATACTATAATCCTAAGTGAATTAATGCAGGAACAGAAAACCAAATACCGCATGTTGTCATAAGTGGGAACAAAAGACTGAGCACACAGGGACATAAAGATAGAAACAGACACTGTGGACTGCTAAAGAGGGTGGGATGAAAGGGGGGTATGGGTCAAAAATCTACCTATTGGGTAGTATGCCACTACCTGGATGCAATATACCATGGGACAAACCTGCATGTGTACCCCCTGTATCTAAAATAGAAGTTAAAAATAAAACCAAAACTACAAAGATTCTGCATAGCAAAGGAAATAATAAACATGATCAGAAGGCAAACTATAGAATTCAAGAAAATATTTGCATTCCATATATACAATAAGTGGTTAACATCCAAAATACACAAGAAATTCTTAGAACTCAATAACATAAAATAAAGAATAAACTATAAAAAAGGGAAAAAAATATCAATTGATACTTTTCTAAAGAAGTTACATATTAATTTAAATTAAGGTGGTAAACTAAGATGTAAATGCAATGCTAAACAGTAATCAAAAGAAAGCAAGGCTAATTACACTAATTTGAGACAGAGGAGACTTCAAAGAATAAAAAATTATCAAAATAAAGAAAGGTACCACATAATAATAAGAGTCAATTGTCCAATAGGATATAACAATTCTTAATGTGTATGTAGCAAGAAAGAGTCAAAATATGAGAAAAAACTGACAGAACTGCAAGGAGATATAGATAAATTAAGATACAGATAATTTACTATTTGGTTAGAGACTTCAACACGCCTGTATCATAAATGGTCAGAGACTGCAGGACAAAAATCAGTAAGGATAGAGTTGACATGAACAGTACCATCAATCAACTGTAAATAATTAAAATCCATGCAATAACAGCAGAAGACACATTCTTCTCAAGCTCATATATAATATTCATCAAAACAGACCATCATCTAGAACATAAAACACATCTGAACACATTTAAAAGAATTGAAATATTACAATGCATACTCTCAGACTACAAAAAGGCATAATTCATAAGAGAATAATTGATAACATTAAGGTCATTAAAATTAAAAACATCTGGTCTGTGAAAAACTGTTAGAAGAATGAAAATAAAAGCCACAAACTGAAACAAAATACTTGCAAAAGTCATACCTAATAAAAAACTGTTTACCATAATATACAAATAAGTCTTTAAACCCAACAATCAAAAAGGAAAACCCCAATTTAAAAATGGGCAAAACAGCCACACAAACACCTCAACAAAGATGTATACAAATGTCAAGTAAGTTTATGAAAAGATATTTACCATAATAAATCATTAGGTAAATTAAAATTGCAAGTTAACAAACCTAGGAGAATGTCAATCATCCGAAGCACTGATGACATGAAATGCTGAGGAGACTATAGAGAAACAGGAACTCTCATTCATTTTTGGTAAGAAGGCATAAAGATAAAGCCACTTTGAAAGACATTTAGGCAGCTTCTTTAAAAGTTAGACAGACTTATACTGTTTCAGCCATTGTGTTTCTTGGTATTTACTCACATGAGTTGAAAATTTATGTTTACACAAAATGCTACACGCAAATATGTATAGTAGCTTTATTCATAATTTTCAATCTTGAAAGAAACCAAGGTATCATTCAACAGGTAAACTGATAAACGAATCTGGCAAATGCATACAATAGAATATTATTCAATGATATTAAAAAATAAGAGGGAAGGCAGAGGATGATGGCTGAATAGAAGTGTCCAGCAATCATCCCCAGCCCTCATCAGAACACAAAATTCAGCAACAATTCTCACAAAAAAAGAACCTTTGTAAGAACCAGAAAAATCAGGTGAGTAATCATAGTACTAGTTTTAACATCACATTAAGGAAAGAGGCACTGAAGAGGGTAGAAAAGACAGTCTTGAATCGCTTATGCCATGCCTCCCCCATCCCCTGGCATCGGCCACTTAACAATGAGAGATGATCTATACATCTGGAAAAGGGAAGGTGCAGTGACTAAGGGACTCAATGTTGCCCCGTCACAGTGGAAAGCAACATGGGGCAGAACTCAGCTAGCATCCACAGAGAGCATTTAGAGAAGCCCTAGACAGAGGCAAATGGTACGCCCCAGTGGTCCAAACTTGACTTAAGGTAAGCCTTGCCACTGTTGTTTAAAATGCTCTGGGGTTCTAAATAAACTTGAAAGGCAATCTAGGCCATAAGGACTACAATTCCTGGGCAAGTCCTAATCCTGTGCTGAACTCAGATACAGTAGAGTGCATATGACTGGGATGGCCAAGAGAGTGCTCGTGTCACCACTCCCCCATCCCCAGAAAGTTCAACTTGCATATCCTGGAAATATTCCTTCCTTGTGCTTTAAGAGAGAATTGAGGAGAGTAAACAGGATGTTGTCTTACAACTTGGATACTAGCTGAACTACAGTCAAATAGGGTAGCAGACAGAGTCCTGAGTTCCCAATGCCTGGCCCTAGCTCCCAGATGACATTTCTAAACACACCCGAGGCCAGAGGGGAACCCGCTTCCTAACACAGAAAAAACTCATCTTGGCAGAATGCAATACTTCTGATAAGGGGCCCTTTAGCACTAAAAAATTAGTAGTGCTGGCCAAGCAGTACTTGGCATGGGCTTTGGGTGAGACTCAGAGCCATGCTAGCTGCAGGTGTGATTCAGCATATTCCCACCTGTGGTCACTACCGTGAGAGACTCCTGCTTCAAAATAAAAGAGGAAAGAGGAAAGAAAACTTTGTCTTCCATCTTGGGTACCAGCTTGGCCACAGTGCTGTAGTGCACCAAGCAGTCTCCTGGGATCTCTCATTCCAGGCCTTGGCTCCTGAACAAACTTTATGGATCTTCCCAGGACCAGAGGGGGCCCACTACCCTAAACAGAGAGACTCAGAACTGGCAGCATTCACCACAAGCTAACTGAAGAGCCTTTGGGCCATCAGTGAATATAAGCAGTAGCCATATAGTACCTGCAATGGTCCTGAGATGGTGGAAGCCACAAAGATAGACTCCTCTGCTTGAGAAAAAGGAAGAAAAGAGTGGTATAAATTTTGTCTTGCAGCTTGGGTGCCAGCTCAGTTACAGTAGAATAAAGCACTAGGAAGATTCCTAAGATTTCCAAATCCAGGCTGGTGCTGCTGTATGGCATATCTAGATCTGCCCAGGGAAAAAGGGAAGTCACCACCCTGAAGAAAAGAATACAAACCTGACTTGATTTGCCACCTGCTGATGGTAGAGCCCTAGGGCCATTAGCCAAAACAGGCAGTAGCCAGGCAGTGTTTACCACACGCCTTGCAGAATACCCAGTGATGTGCTGATTTTGGGTCTGATTGAGCATAGTCCCATTTGTGGTAACTAAAGAGGTACTTGTGTCACCCATCCTCCAGCTCCAGGCAGCTCAGGAGAGGGAGAGAGAGAGAGAGAGAGAGAGAGAGGGAGGGGGGGGGGAGAGAGAGAGAGAGAGAGAGAGAGAGAGAGAGGGAGAGACAGTGCTTCAATGAGTCTGCAAGAACCATAGCATTACTGGTTTGAGATGCCCCCTAAAGCAAATACTGCTGTAGTGACTGAAATTTAAATCACACTGTCCAGGTCCCTTTGAATACCTGGAAACCCTTCCCCAAAAGAATCGGTACAACAAGGCCCAGACTGTAAAGAGTACAATAAATACCTAATTATTTAATGCACAAAAACTGACATCCACATGCATCAGCACTAGCCAAAATCAAATGCCATCACCAAATTACTTAATAAGGCACCAGGGACCAACCTCAGAGAGACAGAAATATGTAACCTTTCAGACAGAGAATTTCTAATAGCTGTTTTGAGAAAGCTCAACGAAATCCAAGAGAACACAAAGACGGAATTCAGAATAATATCAGATTAATTTAAGGAAGAGATTGAAATTATCAAAAATAATGAAGCAGACATTCTGGAGTTGAAACATGCAATTGATAAATTAAGAATGCATCAGAGTATCTTAAGAGAATTGATCAAGCAGAAGAAAGTATTAGTGAGCTTGAAGATAGGCTATTTAAAAATGTACGGTCAGAGGAGATAAAGGAAAAAAGAATGAAAAACAATGCAGCATGATGATATGGTTGGGCTGTGTCCACACCCAAATCTCAACTTGAATTGTATCTCCCAGGGACCCAGGAGGAGGTAACTGAAACATGGGGGCTGGTCTTTTTTGAGCTGTTCTCATGATAGTGAATAAATTTCATGAGAGGTGATGGGTTTATTAGGGGTTTCCAATTTTGCTTCTCTCTCATTTTTCTCTTGCCGCCACCATGGAAGAGGTACCTTTTGCCTCCCACCATGATGCTAAGGCCTCCCTAGCCATGTGCAACTGTAAGTTCAATTAAACGTCTTTTTCTTCCCAGTCTTGGGTATGTCTTTATCAGCAGCATGAAAACGGGCTAATACACATAACTATGAGATCTATAAAATAGACTTTACAGGGCAAAGCTAAGAGTTATTGGCCTTAAAGAGGAAGTAGAGAGAAAGAAGTAAGAAGAGAAATCTTATCCCAAGGGATAATCACAGCGATCTTCAAAACCTAGAGAAAGATGTCAATATTTAACTAGAAGAAGGTTACAGAACACCAAGCTGATTTAAACCATAGAAAACTACTTTAAGGCATTAATAATCAAAATCCCAAAGGCGAAGAATAAAGGAAAAATCCGAAAAGCAGCAAGAAACAGCAAAAACAACAGCATTGGAAGGAGGTCCAATATGTTTAACAGGAGACTTTTTAGTGGAAATCTTACATGGCAAAAGAGAGTGGCAAGATGTATTTAAAGTGGTGAATACAAAATAAAAACTTTTACCTTAGATTAGTATATCACTGAAAATATACTTCAAAAATATGGAAGAAATAAAGATTTTCACAAACAAAGGCTGAGGGATTTCATCAACACCAGACTTATCCCACAAGAAATGCTAAAGAGAGTTGTTCAATCTAAAATAAAAAAAAATTAATGAATGATACAAAACCACCCAAAAGTCAAAAAATCACTGATAATACCAAGTACACAATTGAACAGAAAATATTATAACACTGTAATTGTGGTTTCATATTTTGAGAAGAAACACTAAAAGATGAACCTCTTAAAAGTAATAACTACAACAACTTTAAAAGACATAGAAAATGTAATAAGATATAAATAAAACAAAAGCTTAAAAAGTGAATGGGGATGAAATTATAGAATTTTTATTAGATTTCGATTTGCTTGTTTGTATTGGCAATAAGTATTATTATCAATTCAAAATAATAAATTATAAAATGTTATTTGCAAGCCTCATGAGAACCTCAGGTCAAAAAATTGACAACAGATACATAAAAAAGAAAGAAATTAAAATATGTCACTAGAAAAAAATCACCTTCACAAAACAGAAGAGAGAAACAAACAAAAAAGACCACAAAACAAGAAATGGCAGAAATAAGTTCTTACTTATCAATAATAACATTTAATGTAAATAAACTAAACTCTCCAATCAGAAGACATAAAGTAGCTGAATGGATTATATATATATATATATATATATATATATATATATATATATATTTTTTTTTTTTATTGCATTTTAGGTTTTGGGGTACATGTGAAGAACATGAACAATGAGCTGAATGGATTTAAAAAGAATCCAAGACCCAGTAATTTGTTACATATAAGAACATGGCCAGGTGACTGGAAAGATAGCCAAATAAGAACAGCTCCAGTCTGCAGCTCCCAGCAAGATCAATACAGAAGATGGGTGATTTCTGCATTTCCAATTGAGGTACCCAGATAATCTTATTGGGACTGGTTAGACAGTAGGTACAGCCCACAAAGAGCAAACTGAAGCAGGGTGGGGCATCACCTCACCTGGGAAGTGCAAGGGGTCAGAGGACTCCCTCCCCTAGCCAAGGGAGGCAGTGAGAGACTGTGCCATGAGGAACAATGCACTCTGGCCAAGATACTACACTTTTCCCAAGATCTCCACAACCCACAGACCAGGCAATTCCCTGGGGTCCCTAAACCACCAGGGCCTTGGGTTTCAAGCACAAAACTGGGTGGGCATTTTGGCAGATACTGAGCTAGCTGCAGGAGTTTTTTTTTTTTTCATATCCCAGTGGTGCCTGGTACACCAGTGAGACAGAACCATTCACTCCTCTAGAAAGGGGGCTGAAGCCAGAGAGCAAAGTGGTCTAGCTCACAGGATCCAACCCCCACAGAGCCCAGCAAGTTAAGAGCCACTGACTTCAAATTCTCACAGCACAGTAGTCTGAAGTTGACCTGGGATGCTCAAGCTTGGTGAGGAAAGATGTGTCCACCATTACTGAGGCTTGAAAAGGTGGTTTTCCCCTCACAGTGTAAACAAAGCTGCCTGGAAGTTTGAACTGGGCAAACTCAATGCAGCTCTGAAAAGCCACTGGAGCAAGACTGCCTCTCTAGATTCCTCCTCTCTGGGCAGGGCATTTCTGAAAGAAAGGCAGCAGCCTCAATCAGGGGATTATAGATAAAAATCCCATCTCCCTGGAACAGAGCACCTGGGGGAATGGGCAGCTGTGGGTGCAGCTTCAGAATGTTCCTGCCTGCCGCTTCTGAAGAGAGCAGCAGAACTTCCAGCACAGCACTAGAGCTCTGGTAAGGGAAAGACTGCCTCCTCAAGTGGGTCCCTGACTTCCATAGCTTCTGACTGTGAGACACCTCCCAGCAGGGATCGACAGACACCTCATACTGGAGAGCTCCAGCTGGCATTTGATGGGTGCTCCTCTGGGATGAAGCCTCCAGAGGAAGGAGCAGATGGCAATCTTTGCTGTTCAGCAACCTCTGCTGGTGATACCCAGGCAAACAGGGTCTGGAATGGACATCCAGCAAACTTCAGCAGACTTGCAGCAGAGCGGCCTGACTGTTAGAAGAAAAACTAACAAACAGAAAAGAAAGACATCAATATCAACAACTAAAAGTCCACAAAAAAACCCCATCCAAAGGTCACCAACAGTAAAGACCAAAGGTAAATAAATCCATGAAGACAAGGAAAAACCAGCATAAAAAGGCTGAAAATTTCAAAACCCAGAAGACCTCTTCTCAAAAAAAAAAAAAAAAAAAAAAATCACAACTCTTCACCAGGAAGGGAACTGGACAGAGAATGAGTGACTAATTGACAGAAGTAGGCTTCAGAAGGTGAGTAATAACAAACTCCTCCCAGTTAAAAGAGCATGTTTTAATCCAAAGTAAGGAAGTTAAGAATCTTGAAAAAAGGTTAAAGAAATGGCTAACTAGAAAAAAAAAAAAAAACAGGTTAAAAAACAACATAGATGACCTAATGGAGCTGAGACACATAGCATGAGAACTGTGTGAAGCATACACGATTATCAATAGCCAAATTTATCAAGAAGAAGAAAAGATATCAAAGACTGAAGATCAACTTAGTGAAATAAAGCATGAAGACAAGATTAGAGAAAAAAGAATGAAAAGGAACAACAAAGCCTCCAAAAAACATGGGACTATGTGAAGAGAACAAACCGAGGTTTGATTGGTGTACATGAAAGTGATGAGGAGAATGGAACCAGGTTGGAAAACACACTTCAAGATATTATGCAGGAGAACTTCCCCAACCTAGGAAGACCGGTCAACATTAAAATTCAGGAAATACAGAGAACACCACAGAGATACTCCTCGAGAGGAGCAACTAGAAGACACATAATTGTCAAACTCATTGAGGTTAAAATAAAGGAAAAATGTTAAGGGCAGCCAGAGAGAAAGGTCAGGTCACCCACAAAGGGAGGCCCATCAGACTAACAATGGTTCTATGGAGAAACCCTACAAGCTAGATGAGAGTGGAGGCCAATATTCAACATTCTTTGAAAAAAAGAATTTCATATTCAAACTAAGCTTCATAAGGGAAAAAGAAATAAAATCCTTTACAGACAAGAAAATGCTGAAATTTTGTCACCATCAGGCCTGCCTTACAAGAGCTCCTGACGAAAGCACTAAATATGGAAAGAAAAGTCCGGTACCAGCCACTGCAAAAACATACCAAATTGTAAAGACCATCAACACTATAAAGAAATTGCAACAACTAACAAGCAAAATAACCAGTTTGCATCATAATGACAGAATAAAATTCACAAATAACAATATTAACCTTAAACGTAAATGAGCTAAATGCCCCAATTACAAGTCACAGACTGGTAAAAAAGAGTCAAGACCCATTTGTGTGCTGTATTCAGGAGACCCATCTCACATGCAAAAACACACATAGGCTCAAAATAAAAGGATGGAGGAATATTTACCACGCAAAAAAAAAAAAAAAGAATGGATTGCAATCCTAGTCTTTGATAAAATAGACTTTAAACCAAACCAACAAATATAAAAAAAGACAAAGATGGCCAGTACATAATAGTAAGGGGATCAATGCAACAAGAAGAGCTAACTATCCTAAATATATATGCAACAAATATAGGAGGACCCAGATTCACATAGCAAGCTCGTAGAAACCTACAAAAAGACTTAGACTCCCACACAAAAATAGTGCAAGACTTTAACATCCCACTGTCAATATTAGACAGATCAATGATACAGAAAATTAACAAGGATATGCAGGAATTGAACTCAGCTCTGGACCAAGCAGACCTAATATACATCTGCAGAACTCTCCACCTCAAATCAACAGAATATACCTTCTTCTCAGCACCACATCATACTTATTCTAAAATTGATCACATAATTAAAAGTAAAACATTCCTCAGCAAATGGAAAAGAACAGAAATCATAACAGTCTCTGAGACCACAGTACAATCAAATTAGAACCGAGGACTTAAAAACTCACTCAAGTCTGTGTGCAGTGGCTCAAACCTATAATCCCCACGCTTTGGGTGGGAGGCCAAGATGGGCAGATCATGAGGCCATGAGTTTGAGACAAGCCCGGCCAATATGGTGAAAATCCATCTCTAATAATAAAACAAAAATTAGCTGGGTGTGGTGGCGTGTACCTGTAATCCCAGCTACTCAGGAGGCTGAGGCAGAAGAATTGCTTGAATCCAGGAAGCGAAGGTTGCAGTGAGCCAAGATTGCACCATAACATGCCAGCCTGGGCAACAGAGCGATTCCATCTCAAGAAAAAGAGAGAGAGAGAGAGAGAGAGAGAGAGAGAGAAACTCACTCAAAACCATATAACTACATGGAAACTGAACAACCTGCTCCTGAATGATTACTGGGCAAGTAACGAAGCTAAGGAAGAAATAGTTCAGTTTTTGAAACCACTAAGAACAAAGACACAATGTACCAGAATCTCTTGGACACAGCAAAAGCAGTGTTTAGAGGAAAATTCATAAAACTAGATGCCCATGGGAGAAAGCATGAAAGATCTGAAATTTACACCCTAACCTCACAATTAAAAGAACTAGAGAAGTAAGAGTAAACAAATTAAAAAGATAGCAAAAGACAAGACATAAGATCTGAGCAGAACTGAAGGAGACAGAGAAATGAAAAACCCATCAAGAAAAATCAATGAATTCAGGAGCTAGTTTTTTGAAAAGATTAACAAAATAGACAGATTGCTAGCCAGACTAACAAGGAGAAAAGAGAAGAATCAAATAGACACATTAAAAAATAATAAAGGAGCTGTCACTACTGATCCCACAGAAATACAAACTACCATCAGAGAATACTATAAACAATTCTATGAAATAAACTAGGAAATCTAGAAGAAATGGATAAAACCTACCAAGACTAAACCAGGAAGAAGTTGAATTCCTGAATAGACCAATAACAATTTCTGAAATTGAGGCAGTAATTAATAGCCTACCAACCAAAATAAGTCCACGACTAGACAGATTTACACCCGAATTCTACCAAAGGTACAAAGAGGAGCTGGTAACATTCCTTCTGAAACTATTCTAAACAATACAAAAAGACAGATTCCTCCCTAACTCATTTTATGAGGCCAACATCATCCTGATACCAAAACCTGGCAGAGACACAACAACAAAAACAAAATTTCAGGCCAATATCCCTGGTGAACATCGAAATGAAAATCCTCAATAAAATACTTGCAAAACGAATTCAGCAGGACATTAAAAAGCTTACCCACCACGAGATCAAGTCGGCTTCATCCTTGCGATGCAAGGCTGGTTCAATAAACTCAAATTAACAAACATAATTCATAACATAAACAGAACCAATGAAAAAAACATGATTATCTCAAAAGTTAAAAAAAAAAAGGCCTTCAATAAAATTCAACACACCTTCATGCTGAAAACGCTCAATAAACTAGATACTGATGGAACTTATCTCAAAATAATAAGAGCTATTTATGACTAATCCACATCCAATATCATATTGAATGGGCAAAAACTGGAAGCATTTCCTTTGAAAACTGGAACAAGACAAGGATGCCTTCTCTCACCACTCCTATTCAATATATTATTGGAATTCCTGATGTGGGCAATCAGGCAAGAGAAAGAAATAAAGGGTATTCAAATAGAAATAGGGGAAGTCAAATTGTCTCTGTTTGCAGATGACATGATCGTATATTTAGAAAACCCCATTCTGTAAGCCCAAAATCTCCTTGATAAGCAACTTCCACAAAGTCTCAGGATACAAAATCAATGTGCAAAAATCACAAGCAATCCTGTACACCAATAAAAGACAGAGAGCCAAATCATGGGTGAACTTCCATTCACAATTGCCACAAGGAGACTAAAATACATAAGAATACAACTAACAAGAGATGTGAAGGACCTCTTCAAGGAGAACTATAAACTACTTCTCAAGAAAATAAGAGAGGACACAGACAAATGGAAAAACATTCCATACTCATGGATAGGAAGAATTAATATCGTGAAAATGGCCATACTGCCCAAAGTAATTTATAGATTCAATGCTATCCTCAACAAGCTACCATTGACTTTCTTCATAGAAGTAGAAAACACTATTTTAAATTTCATATGAAATCAAAAAGAACCCATATAGCCAAGACAATTCTAAGCAAAAAGAATAAAGCTGGAAGCATCATGCTACCTAACTTCAAACTATACTACAAGGCTAGAGTAACCAAAACAGCATAGCAATGGTACGAAAACAGATATACAGACCAATGGAACAGAACAGAGGCCTCAGATAAAACATCACACATCTACAACCATCTGATATTTGAGAAATCTGACAAAAACAAACAATAAAAAATGTATTCCCTATTCAATAAATGCTGTTAGGAAAACTGGCTAGCCATATGCAGAAAACTGCAACTGGACCCCTTCCTTACACCTTATAAATAAGACTTTTAAAAATATTATAACTACTAATTTAATTAGTGACAAATAATAAATTAAAAGGAATATATTAATGAAAAAAATATATGGGTGTTACAAACAATAATTTTTTGATTAACTTGATTTTTAAAAATGCTATCCCTTCCCTATACCCTCACCCCTGCTATTCCTCTTTTAGTCCCTCACCCCTCAACAGTCCCCAGTGTGTGATGCTCCTCTCCCTGTGTCCATGCATTCTCATTGTTCAACACCCATCTATGAGCGAGAAGATGTACTGTTTGGTTTTCTGTTCTTGTGTAAGTTTGCTGAGAATGATGGTGTCTAGCTTTATCCATGTCCCTGTAAAGGACATGAACTCATCCTCTTTTATGGCTGCATAATATTCCATGGTGTAGATGTGCCACATTTTCTTTATCCAGTCTATCATTGATGGGCATTTGAGTTGGTTCCAAGTCTTTGCTATTCTGAACAGTTCCACAATAAACATACATGTGCATGTGTCTTTATAATAGAATGATTTATAATCCTTTGGGTACATACCCAGTAATGGGATTTCTGGGTCAAACAGTATTTCTATTTCTATATACTTGGTTTTCCTTGACTTGTAGATGCATTACTCCAATCTCAGCCTCCATCTTCATATCACCTTCCCCTCCTTGTTTTATTATTATTGTTATACTTTAAGTTCTATGATACTTGTGCGGAATGTGCCAGTTTGTTACGTAGGTATATGCGTGCTATTGTGGTTTGCTGCACCCATTAACCCATCATCTACATTAGATATTTCTCCTAATGCTATCCCTCCCCTAGTCCCTTAACCTCTGACAAGCCCCAGTGTGTGATACTCCCCTCCCTGTGTCTATGTTTTCTTCTTGTTCAATTCCAACTTATGAGTGAAAATATGTGGAATTTGGTTTTCTGTTCCTGTGTTAGATAGCTGGGAATCATGATTTCCAGCTTCATTCATGTCTCTGCAAAGGACATGAATTCATCCTTTTTTATGGCTGCATAGTATTCCATGGTTTATATGTGCCACATTTTCACTATCCAGCCTATCTTTGATGGGCATTTGGGTTGATTGCAAGTCTTTGCTATTATAAACCATGCTGAAATAAACATATGTGTGCATGTGTCTTCATATTAGAATGATTTATAATTCAGCAAAACCAGTTATGGGATTGCTGGTTCAAATGGTATTTCTGGTTCTAGATCCTTGAGGAATCACCACACTGTCTTTCACAACGGTTGAACTAATTTACACTCTCAACAAGAGTAGAAAAGCATTCCTATTTCTTTTTTTTTTCCTATGATCAGTTGACAACATTCCTATTTCTTTACATCTTCTCCAATATCTGTTGATTCCTGAATTTTTAGTGATTGCCATTCTAACTGGCATGAGATGGTATCTCATTGTGGTTTCAATTTGCATTTCTCTAATGACCAGTGATGATGAGCTTCTTTTCATGTTTGTTGCTTGCATAAATGTCTTCTTTTGAAAAGTGTCTGTTCATATCCTTTGCCCACTTTTTGATAGGTTCTTTTCTTTTTGTAAATTTGTTGTTCTTTGTAGACTCTGGATGTTAGCTCTTTGTCAGATGGATAGATTGAAAAAAATGTTCTTCCATTTTTTAGGTTACCTTCTCACTATGATGATGGTTTCTTTTGCTGTTCAGAAGCTTTTTAGTTTAATTAGATCCCATTTGTTAGCCAATTGGGTTTTAGTTTAGATTGTGAAGTCTGGCTCCAGCCAACGGAGATCAGACACAGCAGTAAGGACAACGTCAAATATGCAAGGAATAAATTTGTCTGTTTTCCTTTATTCACTGTACTCTGAGGGCAAGATGGCTAGTGGGAGTACCCTTCTGCAGTCCAGGGAGTAAAAATTACATTGCTGAAAGATCCTTTGTATTAGTGCAAATTTTCTTTGTGGCACCGAGCACCTATTTCCAACACTAAGGAAGAAAAAATAGAGAAGATCAAAATTAATAGAATCAGAGATGAAAACAGAGAAATGTGAACTTATACTGAAGAAAATTAAAGGATCCTTAGAGGTTCTTATGGGCAGCTATACACCAAGAAATTGGAAAACTTAGAAAAAAGTGGACAAATTCCTAGACACATATAACTTAAAAAGATGGAAATATTATGAAATCCAAAACTTAACAAATCAATAACAAATAATGAGACCAAAGTAATAATACAAAGTCTTTCAAAAAAGGAAACCCAGGACCTGACAACTACACTGTTGAATTTTACTAAATGTTTCAAAAAGAGCGAATACAAATCCTAGTGAAACTATCTGAAAAATCCAGGAGAAGGAAATACTTCCAAAATCATCCTATGAGGCCCAAACCAAACAAGGTCATGCTGTGATACGAAAGCCAGAAAAAGACACATCAAGAAAACTAGAAGGCAATATCTCTGATGACCAACAATGCAAATATCATTAACAAAATACAATAAACTGGAATTCAAATATCATGATCAAGAGGAATTTATCCCAGGGATGCAAAGACAGTTCAACTTAGAAAGTTCATTCAATGTTATATATCATATCAACAGAATAAAGGGCAAAAAGAATACTGTCATTCCAATTGATGCTGAATAAGCATTTGAAAAAATTCAACACTCTCTCATGAAGAAAACACTCAAATAACTGAAGATAGAGGAAACATACCTCAACATAGGAAAAACCATATTTGACAGACAAATAGCTAGTATCACACTTAATGGGGAAAAACTAAAAGCCTTTCCTCTAAGATCTGATACAAGACTATGATGCCCACTTTTACCTCTGTTGTTCAACATAGTACTGGAAGTCTTTGCTAAAGCAATCATAAAAGAGAAAGAAATAAAAGACATCTAAATTGGAAAGAAAGAGATCAAATTATACTTGTTTGTTGAAAATATAATCTTATCTAAAGACTCCACCAAAAAACTATGGAACCAATAAAAAGATTTAGTAAAATTGCAGAATATAAAATCAGCATATAAAACTCAGTAAAATTTCTAAATGACAGCAGAAAAATATGTGAAAAAGATATGAAGAATATAATCCCATTTACAATAGCCATGATTAAACTTAAATACTTAGGAATTAGCTTTACCAAAAGTGAAAGATCTGTACAATAAAACTTATAAAACACCGATTAAAGAAATTGAAGACAACACCAGAAAATAGAAAAATATCCCATGTTCATAGATTGGAAAAATCAATATTGTTAAAATGTCTGAACCATCCAAAGTAATCCACAGATTCAACACAATCTCCGTCAAAATATCAATTGCATTCTTTAAAAAATAGAAAAGAAAACTATCTTGAAATTTACAGGGAATCACAAAAAAATCCAGAATAGTGAAAGCTCTCCTAAGCAAGAAGAACAAAACTGAAGGAATCACATTACCAGAAACTAAGTTGTACTACAGAGCAATATAAACAAAACAGTATGATACTGACATGAAAACAGACACATAGATCAATGAAACAGAATAGAGGATCTATAAATGAATTCATACATCTACCGTGTACTCATTTTTGACAAAGGTGTCAAGAAAACACACTGGAGAAAGGACAATCTTTTCAGCAAATGGTTCTGGAAAAACTGGGTACCCATATGGAATAATGAAACTGGTACCCTATCTCTTGCCATATACAAAATTGAATTCAAATGCATTAATACCTATGACCTCAAACTATAAAGCCACTAAAATAAAATAATAGAGAAATCATATAATTTTGTACTGGGAAAAGATTTCTGGAGTAATAGCCTACCAGCAGAGATAACCAAATGAAATATGAACAAACAGGATGACAACAAGTTAAAAAACTTCTTCATAGCAAAGGTAACAATCAACAAAGTAAAGAGACAATCCACCCAATGGGAAAAAATATATGAAAATTAAACAATTTACTCCTGAATAACTCATGGCTGAACAACGTAATTAAGGCAGAAATTAAAAACCAGAAAGGGATCCAAGATGGCCAAATAGGAACATCTCTGCAGTGCAGTTCCCAGTGAGAATGCAGAGAGTGAGTGATCATCACATTTCCAAATGAGTTTTTACTGCCCACAGACCAGGAGATTCCCAGGTGGAAAACCACCACAAGTCTCCAGCATGGCTGTTTGAGCTGGTGCAGCGGGTCTCAACACGAAAACTCACACAAATCTGGGTGGCAGTTTCAACTGGCGCCTGGAATGCCTGGGAGACAGAGCCACCCATTCAACTGAAAAAAAAAGGGGCCGAAACAGGGAGCCAGGTGATCTGGCTCAGCGAGTCCCACCTCCACAAAGACCAGCAATCTGAAACACTCTGGATTTAGAGTTTGATAGCAAGTACAGCTGGACACGAGACGATCCAGTTCTGTGAGGAAAAGATCGTCCACCATTACCGAGGCAGTCCACCACACTCGAGGCAGTCTGCCATTACCGAGGCAGTCCATGACTACTGAGGCAGGCCACCATTACCGAGGCAGACTGCCATTACTGAGGAAGATCTAACTATACCTCTATAAACAAAACGGCAAGGAAGTTCACACAGCAACTGAGCAGAGCCCACGGCAACTCAGCAACACCTCTGCTGGCAGACTGTGACTAGGCTACCTCCTTGCTGGGCAGGGCATCTCTGAAAAAAGGCAGCAGCACATCAGGAACTTATAAATAAAGCCCGATCTTCCCAGGACAGAGCACCTGGGAAAAAAAGGCGGTTATGAGTTCCACTGCAGCAGACTTAAACGTACCTGCCCAGCAGCTCTGAATGGAACAAGGGAGCTCACAGCGCACCACTTGAGCTCCTATAAAGGACAGACTGTCTCCTCAAGCAGCTCCCCAAACCCCATATATCCAAAGAGACATCTCATAAAGGGGAGCTCAGGCTGACATCTGGCAGGTATCTGTCTGGGACAAAGATAACAGAAGAAGAAACTGGCAGCAACCCTTACTGTTCTGCAGCTGCCACAGGTGATCCCCAGGCAAGCAGGGTCTGGAGTGGACCTCCAGCAGTGCTAGAGCAGAGGGGCCTGATTGCTACAAGGAAAACTAAAAAACAGAAAGAAATAACTTCATCATCAACAAAAAGGATGTCCACTTAGAGACCACATCTGAAACTCACCAACTACAAAGACCACAGGTAGATAAATCCACAAAGATGGAAAGAAACCAGCTCAAAAAGGATGAAAACACCAAAAAGAAGAATGCTTCTCCTCCTCCAAGGGATCACAACTTCTCACCAGCAAGGGAACAAGGCTGGATGGAGAATGAGTCTGATGAATTGACAGAAACAGGCTTGAGAAAGTGGTTAATAACAAACTTCTCTGAGTTAAAAGAACATGTTCTAATGACTTGATGGAGCAGAAAAACACAACAAGAGAACTTCGTGAAGCATACACAAGGTACAACAGCTGAATCAACCAAGCAGAAGAAAGGATATCAGAGATATAAGATAAACTCAAGGAAATAAAATGAGAAGGCAAGTTTAGATAAAAAAGAGTAAAAACAAATTAACAAAGCCTACAAAAAATATGGCATTATGTGAAAGACCTAATCTATGTTTCATAGGTGTACCTGAGTGTGACGGAGAGAATAAATCCAAGCTGGAAAACACTCTTCAGGATATTATCAAGGAGAACTTCCCCATCCTAGCAAGGCAGGCCAATATTCAAGTCCAGGAAATACAGAGAACACCACAAAGATATTCCTCAAGAAGAGCAACCCCAAGGTACATAATCATCAGATTCACCAGGGTTGAAATGAAGGAGAAAATGCTAAGCGCAGCCAGAGAGAAAAGTCAGGTTACCCACAAAGGGAAGCCCATCAGACTTACAGCAGATCTCTCAGCAGAAACCGTACAAGCCAAAAGAGAGTGGGGGTCAATATTCAACATCCTAAAAGAGAAGAACTTTCAACCTAGAATTTCATATCCAGCCAAACTAAGCTTCATAAGCGAAGGAGAAATAAAATCCTTTATGAACAAGCAATTGCTCAGAGATTTCATCACCACCAGGCCTGCTTTACAAGAGCTCCTGAAGGAAGCATTAAACATACAAAGGAACAACCAGTACAGGCCACTCCAAAAATGTACCAAATGGTAAAGAGCATCGACATAATGAATAAACTGCATCAACTAAAGGGCAAAACAGCCAGCTAGCATCAAAATGGCAGGATAAAATCCACACATAACAATATTAACCAAGGATCCAAGATGGCAGATTTGACACAACTCCAGCGCACAACACCCAGCGAGAGAGACAAAGAAACCCAGAGATCTCCTAGCTCCAACCGAGGTAGCAGGTGCATTTCAATGGGTCTGGTCCGAGGGTGAGCAAAGCCCACTCAGGGCAGACCAAGGCAGGAGAGGTGCTGCTTCACCCAGAAAGTGCATCTGACCAGAAAGTCAGAGGCTTCACCTCTGGCACTCCGTTCCAGATACAGCGCTTCCCCAAAGCCTCAGCAATACACAGAACAGGGGATCTTTTCCAGTCAAGCGCAGGGAATTACAAGTGTAGAGTTGAATAAGAGTCTGCAGACTGAGCTATTGCCCCCTCCCTCTGCCAGAGAAAGAGGGAGCTGTAAGCAGCAGCAGCTGGACGGCCCCCCCCCATGAACAGAGAGAGAGAAAGCTGAAAGGGGGAGACTGCCAGGTATGGCTGGGCAGGTCCCTATCCTACCCCACAAACCCCAGAGGGCTGAAGCTCTGACTCTAGTGGGTTGCATAGCTAGTGCCACAGTCTGAGAGGAACACTGAATGATCCAGCCCAGTGGAGGAAGGGCACAACCCACCACTAGAGGGGTGGGACTGGGCTACATGTTTTAACAAAAATCACAGGAAGCCTACGTAGCAACAACAGCCTTGTTGACAACCCAGCAGCCCCTACAGGTCAGAGGAAGAGGTGGGCCTAATCTCCCAGCATAAACAAAAAAGACACAGGAAGCTTCCCTAGTAACCTCAAGGGGTCCCTAGAAACCCAGTAGCCCAACCACAGGCAGAGAAGTGACCTCATCAAGCAGCTCTCTGACACCACAGCCAGGTAAATCCACAAAGATGGGAAAAAACCAGTGCAAAAAAGGTGACATCATTAAAAACCAGAACACCTCTTCTCCATCAAGGGATCACAACTCCTCAACAACACAGGATCACAACTTGACTGAAAAGGAGTGAGAAGAATTGATGGAAACAGGATTCAGAAGGTGGATAATAACAAACTTTTCAGAGCTAAAGAAACACGTTCTAACTCAATGCAAAGAAACCAAAAACCTTGAAAAAAGTTAGAAGAAATGGTAACTACAATAACCAGCTTAGAGAAGAACATAAACGACTTGATGGAGTTGAAAAACACAGCACGAGAACTACGTGAAGCAAACAGAAGTTTTTTTTTTTTTTTAATCATTTTTTTAAAATTGCATTTTAGGCTTTGCGGTACATGTAAAGAACATGCAAGATTGTTGCATAGGTACAAACATGGCAGTGTGATTTGCTGCTTTCCTCCCCATCACCTATACCTGGCATTTCTCCCCATGCTATCTCTCCCCAACTCCCCACCCCCTGCTGTCCCTCCCCTATTTCCCCCTGACAGACCCCAGTGTGTGATGTTCCTCTCCCTGTGTCCATCTGTTCTCATTGTTCAAAACCTGCCTATGAGTGAGAACATGTGGTGTTTGATTTTCTGTTCTTGGGTCAGTTTGCTGAGAATGATGGTTTCCAGGTTCATCCATGTCCCTACAAAGGACACAAACTCCTCATTTTTGATGGCTGCATAATATTCCATGGTGTATATATGCCACATTTTCCCTGTCCAGTCTATCATCGATGGGCATTTGGGATGGTTCCAGGTCTTTGCTATTGTGAACAGTGCTGCAATGAACATTCGTGCATGTGTCCTTATAGTAGAACAATTTATAATCCTTTGGATATATACCCAATAATGGGATTGCTGGGTCAAATGGAATTTCTATTTCTAGGTCCTTGAGGAATCGCCACGCTGTCTTCCACAATGGTTGAACTAATTTACACTCCCATCAACAGTGGAAAAATGTTCCTATGTCTCCACATCCTCTCCAGCATCTGTTGTCTCCAGATTTTTTAATGATCGCCATTCTAACTGGCATGAGGTGGTATCTCAATATAGTTTTGATTTGCATTTTTCTAATGACCAGTGATGGTGAGCATTTTTTCATATGTTTGTTGGCCTCATGTATGTCTTCTTTTGTAAAGTGTCTGTTCATATCCTTCACCCAGTTTTGAATGGGCTTGTTTTTTTTCTTGTAAATCTGTTTTAGTTCTTTGAAGATTCTGGGTATCAGCCCTTTGTCAGATGGGTAGACTGCAAAAATTTTTTCTCATTCTGTTGGTTGCCGATTCACTCTAATGACTGTTTCTTTTGCCGTGCAGAAGCTGTGGAGTTCGATTAGGTTCCATTTGTCTATTTTTAGCTTCTGTTGCCAATGCTTTTGGTGTTTTGGTCATGAAGTCCTTGCCTATGCCTATGTACTGAATGGTTTTACCTAGATTTTCTTCTAGGGTTTTTATGCTGTTAGGTCTTATGTTTAAGTCTTTAATCCATCTGGAGTTAATTTTAGTGTAAGGTGTTAGGAAGGGGTCCAGTTTCTGCTTTCTGCACATGGCTAGCCAGTTTTCCCAACACCATTTATTAAACAGGAAATCCTTTCCCCATTGCTTGTTTTTGTCAGATTTGTCAAAGATCAGATGGTTGTAGATGTGCTGTGTTGCCTCCGAGGCCTCTGTTCTGTTCCCTCTGAGGCCTCTGTTCTGTTCTATCGGTCTGTATCTCTGTTTTGGTACCAGTACCATGCTGTTTTGATTACTGTAGCTTTGTAGTATAGTTTGAAGTCCAGGAGTGTGATGCCTCCAGCTTTGTTCTTTTTGCTTAGGATTGTCTTGGCTATGCCAGCTCTCTTTTGGTTTCATATGTAGTTTAAGGTGGTTTTTTCCAGTTCTGTGAAGAAGGTCATTGGTAGCTTGATGGGGATAGCATTGAATCTGTAAATTACTTTGGGCAGTATGGCCATTTTCATGATATTGATTCTTCCTAACCATGAACATGGAATGTTTCTCCATCTGTTTGTGTCCTCTCTTATTTCGTTGAGCAGTTGGTTTGTAGTTCTCCTTGAAGAGGTCCTTTATGTTCCTTGTTAGTTGCATTCCTAGGTATTTTATTCTCTTTGTAGCAATTGTGAATGGCAGTTCATTCTTGATTTGGCTCTCTTTAATACTGTTATTGGGGTATAGGAGTGCTTGTGATTTTTGCACATTGATTTTGTATCCTGAGACTTTGCTGACGTTGCTTATCAGTTTCAGGAGATTCTGGGTTGAGACGTTGGGGTCTTCTAGATATACAATCATGTCATCTGCAAAATTACTTTTTGATCCATGGGATACAGAATGGTTGTTGTCTTAGCCATAAAAACAACATCAATCTCCTGTACATTTTCATCAGAGCTTGGGTTACCAGGTGCACAGTCAATAATCAGTACTATTTTGAAAATAATCTTTTTTATTCTAAGCATTGTCTCAATTGTGGGCTTAAAATATTCAGTAAACTATGCTGTAAACAGATATGCTGTCACCCAGGTTTTGTTCCTTTTATGTGGCACAGGCACAGCAGATTTAGCAGAATTCTTAGGAGCCCTTGGGTTCTCAGAATGGTGAATGAGCACTGACTTCAGCTTAAAGTCTCCAGCTGGAGTAGCCACTAAGAAGGCATTCAGTCTGTCCTTCGAAGCTTGGAAGACATGCATTGACTTCTCTTCTCTAGGTATGAGAGTCCCAGATGGCATTTTACTCCAATATAAGGCTCCTTTTGTCTACACTGACAATCTGCTGTTTAATGTAGCCACTCTTATTAATTATCTTAGCCAGATGGCTGTTTCTTTTTTTTTTTTTTTTTTAACCAGGATGAGAACATTTTATGAAAATATAGTTTGGTATTGACACAGGCATAGACAATTGGCCAACGGAGTAGAACAGAAAGTCCATAATGATAATAAACTCAGTATATATGAAGGTATCCTGGTGGCCATGAAGCTGTGCTGCTCAGATCTCCCTCCAAGAGAATCTGCTGCAAGGAGTGTAGCTAGCGAACAGCCTCTAAGTGCTGTGTCTTCCCGTCTATGGCAGTATTCACGTGAATACTCTCCCAAAGCCAGCTCTCCCAGAGCTGCTTTCAGCCAGTGACTGAGATGGTGGAGGTACTGGAGCTAAATCTGTGGGACTCTTCTACGGGGCAGTCTTTTCTCTGGGGCTCCCCATGGGGCTAGTCCAGGGCTTTCTCAAAGCTGCACCAAGTCTGAGATAATCCCCAGCCAGCTCTTCTTCCTTCCTTCTCTGTTTTTTAAATTTATTTATTTTACTTTAGGTGCATACTATATCTGGCATTTCTCCCCATGGTATCCCTCCCCACCCCCCAATGTCTCTCCTTTACCTCCCCTAACTGTCCCCTGGGTGTGATGCTCCTCTCCCTGAGTCCACATGTTCTCGTTGTTCAACACCCATCTATGAGTGGCCAGATGGTTGTTTCTACATCAGCACTTTCTGCTTCACCTTGCACTTTTATGTTATGGAGATGGCTTTCCTTAAACCTCATGTACCATCATTCTGGTTTCCAACTTTTCTTCTGCAGCTTCTTCACCACTTGCAGCCTTCATCAAATTTAATAGTTAAGGACTTTCTCTGGATGAGACCTTGGCGTAAAAAGATGTTGTGTCTGATTTGATCTTCTCTGCAGACAATAAAACTCCTTATCATCAACATGGCTCTTTTGCTTTCTTGTTGGTGTGTTTACCAGAGTATTCCTTTTAATTTGTCTCAGGTGCCTTTCATTTCCATTCATAACTTGGCCAACTGTTGACTGCAAGAGACCTAGCTTTCAATCTGCCTTGGCTTTTGACAAGCCTTCCTCACCAAGTTTAATCATTTCTAGCTATTAATTTTAAGTCAGAGATATTTCAGTCTTCCTTTCACTTGAACACTTAGAGGGCATTGCAGAGTTACCAGTTGGCCTAATTTAATATTGTTGTGTCATAGCGAATAGAGAGGTCTGAAGAGAGAAACAGAAGTGAAGAAATGGCTAGTCAGAAAACATGACATTTCTCAACTAAGTTTACCATCTTATATAGGAGTAGTTCTTGGTGACCAAAACAAATTAAAATAGTAACATCAAGGATTACCAATCAGAGATTACCATAACAGATATAATAATAATTTTAAAATTAAAATCTTGTAAAAGTAAGCAAAATGTGAGACAAAGACACAAAGTGAGCACATGATGTTAGAAAAATTGCACTAATAAACTTGCTCAACACAGGATTGACACCGGTGTAGCATGGGCTGTTTCTGTGAAAACACATTTGTAAAGTGCAATAAAGAGTGAAGCACAATAAAGTGACATATGCTTGTACTCAGAAATAAGACTGGTGGATCATATGGTAACTTTAAGTGGGATTGTTTTATTAATTTCCTTTTTAGATAGTTCATTGATTTTATATAGAAGTGCAACTGAATTTTGTATGTTGATTTTTTTTCCTGCAAAATTAATTAATTTGTTTAACAACTTTAAGAGTTTTTTGGTGGAGTCTTGGTAATTTTAAATATAAAATCATGCCATCTGCAACAGAGACAATTTTAATCCTTCTCTTCCAATTTAGGTGTCTTTTATTTCTCTTGCCTGATTCCTCTGGCGACATCTTCTAATGCTATGTTGATTCAGGTGGTAAGAGTGGGTATTCTTGCACTGTTGCTTACCTTAGATGAAAAGCTTTCAGTTTTTCACCAATGAGTATGATGTTATCTGAAGGCTTTTCATACACAGCCTATATTGTGTTGAGGTACCTTTATTCTATTCCTGGTTGAAAGTCATTTTTTTAAGCATAAAAGGTATTTATAGGGTTTTTTTTTTTTTTTAGATCTTCTTTATCCAGTTGACAAAATTCTCCTCTATTTCTAGTTTGCTGACAGTTTTTATTAAGAATGATTATTGAAAATTAGTTGGATGTGGTGGCACACACATGTAATCCCAGCTACCTGAGACACTAAGGTGGGTGGATTGCTTGAGCCCCAAAAGTAAAAGCTGCAGTGAGCTGTAATCATGCCACTGAACTCCAGCCTGTACCCAGCCTCAAAAAAAAAAATAAAAAAATGGATGTTGAAATTTTACCACATACTTCTGCGATCAAGTGATCCTCCGCTTCAATCTTCCAAAAAGCTGCCACTTTTGCACACCCAGCTTTGTCAAATATTTTTTCAGTATCTGTTGATATGATCATATAATTTTTCTTCTTTAGCTTGCTGATGTGATAAATTACACTTATTGATTTTTGAATACTAAACCAGCATGAGACAGCTAAAGTTAATCCCACTTGTTTGTGGAGCATAATTACTTTTTATGTAGTTAGACCTGATTTGCTAATATTTTGGGAAAATTTTTACATCTATGTTCACAAATTTTGCATCTATGTTTGTATCTTTTTCTTTGTGCTTTGACAGATTGTGTCTTTCATGGTTGGTTATTTTTATCTAGTTTACAGAATTTGCAGGCATAGAGTTGTTCATAATATTCTTTTAGTATCATTTTAATGCCCTCAAATTCAGTAAATTACTAAATTTAAATTACTAAAATTATCTTATTTCTATCAGTAATTTACATAATCTCTATTTTTCGATTAGCCTCTCTAGAGTTTATCAATTTTGTTGATGTTTTCAAATAATGAGCTTTTGATTTTGTTAATATTCCCTATTGTTTTCCTGTTTTCAATTGCATTAATTTTTGCTCTAACATTTGTTCTTCTGCTTCTTTGAATGTAATTTGTTCTATTTTTTCCACTTTCCTCAGATAAAAGCTTAGATTATTAATTTTTAGATCTTTCTTCATTTTAATATATACATTCATGTTATAACCTTCTCACTAATCCCTGCTTTTGTTGCATCCCAGTAATTTTGATAATTTGTATTTTTATTTTCATTTCATTTGAAACACATAAAAATTTCTGAGATACATTTTTAAAAATTTCATAATTTACAGTGTACAAGTGCAGATTTCTTACATGCATATAATGCATTGTGGTAAAGTCTGGACCTTTAGTGTGTCTGTCACCCACAGAGTGAACACTGTATCCAATACGCAATTTTTCAACCCTCATGCCTCCTATCCTCGCATCTTTTGTAGTTTCCAATGTCTATTATCCAAATTTTTTTTTTTTTTTTTTTTTTTGAGATGGAGTCTCACTCTGTCAGTCAGGCTGGAGTTCAGTGACGTGATCTCAGCTCACTGCAACCTCCGCCTCCTGGGTTCAATCAATTCTCTGCCTCAGCCTCCCGAGTATATGGGATTACAGGCACGCACCACCACGTCCGGATAATTTTTGTATTTTTAGTAGAGACGGGGTTTCATTATCTTGGCCAGGCTGGTCTTGAACTCTTGACCTCCTGATCCATCTGCCTCAGCCTCCCAAAGTGCTGGGATTACAGGCGTGAGCCACTGCACCCAGCTTCTTCCACTGTTTATGCTATATGCACCCATTCTTTAGCTCCCACTTATAAATAAGAATATGAAGTATTTGGCTTTTGTTTCTGAATAATTTCATCTAGGATAATGGCCTCCAGTTCCAACCATTTTGTTGCAAAAGATATGATTTCTTTCTATTTTATGTCTGTGTAGTATTCCATAGTATATATACCATATTTTTTATTCGATCATCCATCAATGAACACTTATTTTGATTCCATAAGTTTGCTATTACAAATAGTGCTATGATAAATACATGAGAGCAGGTATATTTTTGATATAATGATTTCCTTTGGATAGATATTCAGTAGTGTGATTGCTGAATAGAATAATAGTTCTATTTTTAGTTATTTGAGAAGTCTCCATAGTGTTTTCCATAAAGGTTGTACTAATTTACATTCCCATCAACAAAGTATAAGTATTCCTTTTTCTCTGCATCCCTACCATTTGCTGACTTTTTACTTTTTGATGATGGCCATACTGATTGGTGTGAGATGGTATCTAATTGTGGTTTTAACGTTCATTTCTTTGATGATTAGTGATACTGAGCATTTTTCATGTTTATTAATCACTCCTATGTCTTTTTAAAAATTTTTTTGAAGAATGCTTGTTCATGTCCTTTCCCATTTTTAAAAAATGTTATTTATTTTTTCCTGTTGCCTCATTTGAATTCCTTGTAGATTCTGCATATTAGCCTTTTGTTGAATGCATAGTTTGCAAATATATTTTCTATTCGGTACATTGTCTGTTTACTCTAGTGATTGTTTCTTTTGCTGTGCAGAAGCTCTTTAATTTAAGTCCCATTTGTCTACTTTTCTGTTGCATTTGCTTTTGAGGACTTGGTCATAAATTCTTGGCATAGGTCAAAGTCCAAAAGAGATTTCCCTGAGTTTTCTTCTAGTGCTTTTATAGTTTTGGGTCTTACATTTAAGTCTTAAACAATCTTGAGTTAATTTTTGTATATGGTGAGAAATAGGATTCCAGTTTCATTCCTCTGCATGTAGCCATCTAATTTTCCTAGTACCAGTTATTGAAGAGGGTGTACTTTCCCCAGTGTATATTTTTGTTGACTTTGTGAAAGATCAGCTAGTTGTAGGTATGTGGCATTATTTCTGGGTTCTCTATTCTATTCTATTGATCTATATGTCTATTTTAATACCAATGCCCTGTTGTTTTGGTTACTACATGCTTGTACTAGAATTTGTAGTCAGGTAATGTGATACCTCCAGCCTTGTCCATTTTTTTCTCAAGATTGCTTTGGCTATTCAGGCTCTTTTTTGGTTCCATTTGAACTTTTGGACTGTTTTTCCTAATTTTGTGAAGAACATTGATTGTTTCATGGAGATTATGTTAAATCTGTAGATTTCTTTGGGAAGCATGATCACTTTGGCGATATTGGTTCATCCAATGAGTGAGCATGATATGTTTTTTCCTACCAATTTTGACTTATGTGTTACTTAGAAGAGTGGGTTTTACCTCTAAGTGTTTTGGGTTTTCTAACTATCATTCTGTTATTGATTTCCAGTTTAATTCCAGTGTGATCTGGTAGCACATTTTGTATGATTTTATTGTTTTAAATTTGTTAAATTATACCTTATGGCCCAGATTGTGGTCTACCTTGGCATGTGAATTTTAGCAGAATATGTGGTGCTCTGGTCTTGAAAAAAGTATTTTATAGATATCAATTAGATACATTTTTTTTATGGTGTCTTTTAGTTCAACAATATCCTGCTTGATTTTCTACCTGCTTGATCACATAATTACTGAGAGGGGGTATTATAATCTTTAATTATAATGTACTTTATTTTTCTTGCAGTTTTCCAGTTTTGGCCTACTATATTTTGAAACTGTTTTGTTAAGTACACACACATTTAATATATTTTTATTTTCTTGAAAAATTTTCACTTAGTCATTATATAATGCACGTCTTGATAACTGGCAATTTTTCTTGCTCTAATATTTGCTTTGGCTAAAATTAATATTGTTACCAAAACTTTCTTTGGTTGGAGTTAATGTGCAATATCTTTTGCTACCTCTTTACTTATAATCTACCCTACGTCTTTATATTTAAAGCCTTTTTTTTTTTTTTTGGTAAATAACATAGTTAGATCTTATTTTTTACAATTACCCTGAGAATCCATGTCTTTTAATTGGTGTATTTAGACTACTGATGTATAAAATGATTATTAATGTAGTTGAACCAATATTTACCATATTTGGTACTCTCTTCTACTCATTGATCTTGTTCTTCCTCCCTATGTTGTCTATCACCATTTTTTGCCTTCTTGTTTTAATTAAACACTTCATATAATTCCACTTATCTCCTCTTTCAGCATTAAGTTCTCTCTCTTTCATATATATATATGAAGAGTGGTTTTTATCTATAGGTGTTTTGGGATATACATATATATATAGTATATAATATAGTATATATATAATATAATACAGTGTAATATAATATAGTGTATATATACTATGTGTAGTATATAATATAGTACATATATAGTTTCAAATATATTTGAAATTATAACACTTCACAGTAGTGCAAGCAACTTATAAAACAGTATTCCCAACTTTTCCCTCTCATTGTTTATAACATTATTGTACTTCATTGACTTACACAAAATGTGTAATTATTAAATATGTTGTGACTTATTTTGAGCAAACTATTATTATTTTGAGCAAACTGTCATGTTACATAAACTAAAAAAAAAATAAAAAATGTAAAAGTATTTCATTTATTTTTCCTCTAATACTACCTTTTTAAGTTTGGTCCAAGCTTCTGACCTATATCATTTTTCTTTCTTATAAAGAATTTATTTTTACATTTGTTGCAAGGGAGGTCTACTGGCATCATATTTCCTCAGTCTTTGCTTGTGAATGCCTTTGTTACTCCTTCATTTTAAAAGCCAAATTTGTTACATACATAATTTTAGGTTATTTTCTTTTCCTTCAACATTCTATAAATTCCTCACTCCACTCTCTTCTTGTTTGCATGATTTATGAAGAGAAATCTGACACAATTCATATTTTTGCTTCTCTATAGGTCAGGTGTTTCTCTTCGTTGGTGTCTTTCAAATTTTTCTATTTCTGCAATTTGAATACAATATGCCTAGGTACAGATTTTTTTTTTCTTTTTTGATATTTATCCTTCTGGGTGTTCTAACAGCTATCTGGATTCTGGTTTGTTTTTTATTATTACTTTTGGAAAATTTTTCAGGTATATGGTTTCAAACATTTCTTCTGTTTCTTCTCTTTTCTGCTTCAGTTATTTTTATTACATGCATGTCCCACTTTTTGTAGTTATGTCACACTTCTTGTACACAGTTCTTGGATACTCTGTTCTTTTTTTTCCATTCATTTTTCTCTTTGCATTTAAGTTTTGGTAATTTCTTTTGACATTTATTTAAGCTCAGATATTTTTTTCTCAGCTGTTTCCAGTCCATTGATGAACTCACCTAAGACATATTTCATTTCTGCTAGAGAGGTTTTAATTTATAGCATTTCCTTTTGATTCTGTGATAGAGTTTTAATCTCTCTGCTTATATTACTCAGATAGTCTTGCAAGTTTTCTTCTTTTTCCATTAGAACCCTTTGAATATTAATTATGGCTATCTTAAACCAAAACAATTCTGAGAAAAAAGAACAAAGTTGGAGGTATCACATTACCTGACTTCAAAATACATTTCCAGGCTACATTATTCAAAACAGAGGGGTATTAGTATGAAACAGACACACAGACCAATGGAACAGAATAGAGAACCAAGAAATAAAGCTAAAGCGATCTTCAACAAGGATAATAAGAATTTACACTGCAGAAAGAACACCCTCTTAAATAAGTGGTGCTGGGAAAGTTGGATAGTCACATGCAGAACAATGAAACTGGTCTGACATGTCACCATACACAAAAATCAACCCAAAGTAGATTAAGAACTAAATGTAAGATCCGAAACTATAAAAATATTAGGAGAAAACATTAAAAAAAAAAAAACTATCCTGGACTTTGGTCTGCACAAAACACATGACTAAGACCTCAAAAGCAATGATTAAAAAAAACAAAAACTGGACTTAATTAAATTAAAAAGTTTCTGCACAGCAAAAGAAATAATCAGTAGAGTGAACACAAAATCTACAGAATGGAAGAAAGTATTTGCAAACTATTTACCTTAATAGAGGACTAATATCTAGAATCTACATGAAACTAAAAAAATTCAACAGAAATAACACAAATAATCTCATTTAAAAATGAGCAAAGGACAAGCAAAGACATTTTTCAAGAGAGGACATACAAGCAACCAAGAAACATAAAAAAACTCAACATCAGTAATCATCAGAGAAATACAAGTTAAAACCATGCAATGAGATACCATCTTACACCAGTCAGATATCTATTATTAAAAAGTCAAAAAACAACAGATGTTGGTAAAATGTGGAGAAAAGAGAATACTTATATGCTGTTGGTGGGAGTGTAAATTAGTAAAACCTCTATGGTAAATACCATGGAGACTTCTGAAGAAACTGAAAATGGAACTAGCATTCAATCTATCAGTTGCACTACTGGACATTTACCCCAAGAGAAATAAATTGTTATATCAGCTAGGCATGGTGGCTCATGCTTGTAATTCCAGCACTTTGTTTGGCCAAGATTGGTGGATCACTTGAGGTCAGGAGTTCAAGACTAGCTGGGCCAACATGTTGAAACCCTGTCTCTACTAAAAATACAAAAATTAGCCAGACATGGTGGCGCACCTGTAATCCCAGCCACTTGGGAGTCTGAGGCAGAAGAATTACTTGAACCTGAGAGGCGGAGGTTACAGTAAGCCAAGATCACACCACTGCACTCCAGCCTGGGTGACAGAGTGAGACTCTGTCTCAATGAATAAATAAATAAATAATTCATTATATCAAAAAGACACCTACACTTTTATGTTTATCACATGTATTAATCAGTTCTCACTCTGCTATAAAGACATATCCGAGACTGGGCAATTTACAAAATAAAGAGGTTTAATCAACTCAAAGTTCTGCATGGCTGGGGAGGCCTCAGGAAACTTACAATCAAGGTGGAAGGTGAGAGAGAAGCAAAGGCATGTCTTACATGGTGGCAGGCGAGAGAGAGAGAAAACGAGTGAAGGGGGCAAAGTCCCTTATAAAACCAACAGATCACATGAGAACTCACTCACTATCATAAGAATAGCATAGTGGAAGGTGTCCCCATGATCCAATCACCTTTCACCAGGTCCCACCCTCGACACATGGGGTTTATGGAGATTACAATTGGAGATGAGATTTGGATGGAGACACAGAGTCAAACCATATCATTACATCACTATTCACAATAGCAAAGTCATGGAATCAATATAGGTGTCCATCAATGGAGGAATGGATAAAGAAAACGTGGTATATGTCAAGCATAGAATACTACAGAGCCATAAAAATAAAACGTTTTCTGCAGCAACATGTACATAGCTAGAAGCCACTACCATGAGTGGAATAACTCAGAAACAAAAAACGAAATACCATATATTCTCACTTATAAGTGGAAGCTAGTGAATTGGCACACATGGACAGAGGGGAATAATAGACACTGAGGACTCAAAAAGCTGAGACTCTGGGAGACGCATAGGTGTTGAAAAATAATCTATTGCATACAATGTTCACTATTTAGGATATGGGCATACTAGAAGCTCATACTTCACTACTATATAATATATCCATGTACTAAACCTGAATGGGTACCTCCTGAATTTATAAAATTAATTTTTTTAAGTAAGCCAAAAACATGAATAAGTATTTTTCAAAAGAAGACCGACTATGTTCAACAGGTATATAAAAACATCAAAATCACTGATCATCACAGTAATGCAAATCAAAACCAAAATGAGATATTATTTTATCCCCACTAAGAATGGATATGTTACCTAGCTATTAAAATTCCTGGTTTGATAATTCCAACACATTTACCATACATAAGTTTGGGTCTAATGTTTATTTTGTGTCTTCATATTGCATGTTTTGTCTTTTACCTAGGCTTGTAATTACTGTTTTGCTGAAAACCAGACATTATTTACTAGGTAAAAGGAACAGAGGTAAACAGGCTTTTAATATGACGTTTTATGGTTTTCTGTTTAGGAGTTAGGTTGGATTTACAGTTTGCTGTAGCTCTATTTGTCAGATACTAAAATTTCTTCTTGTGTCCTTGATTTTGTCTCCCATGTTGTTGAGAAGACTTATTGATGTGGTGGTAGCATATAAGGCTGAGAAAGCATTCTATAGTTCTATAGTTAGCTGTTAATCTTTTCATGAGTCTGTGCTTCTGGGCTGTGACCTTCACAGATGATTCTGTTTTTTCCCATTAGGTGAGAAATGAAGGTTAGAGGGAGCTGGAGTTGGGTATTTCCCTTCCCTCAACTTTGTTAAGCTCTGGTAAAACTCTAGTAACTTAGCTTCTGGCAAAATAGCTTCTGTTGACAGCAGGCCTTGTTAAGAAAAAAGAAGGCTCTGGGCATTTTTCTGCATGCTTATTTTTCTCTTCCACCTGCCAGAATAGAAAGAATTTTTTTCTGAATTTTATTATGAGAACCTTTCTGTGCTCCTGGAAGTAAAACTGAGAAATGTGTAGGGTTCACATTAGACTGCTGATTTTATTACAATTCTCAAAGCCTGTCTACACTGAGCCTCCAGCAATTTTTGAATTGCAGTTTAAGTTTACCCATCCTAGTAGTGAAAGTTTCCACTCTTAGGCGCATCCACTCTAGTAAGCTGTGGTTCTCTGTATTCACCTGTTTGTGTCTCAAAGTTTGAAGGCAGTGGTTTGCTCTGGGACCTCAGTTCTCTTCTGAGTCTAAGAGGAGTTGCTGATTTTCAGTTTATTCTGCTTTTTTTCTTGTTGTTAAGACAGAAGTGATAATTTCTGTACAAGCCAGCTGGGAAACTGAAAGTCCTCTAGATACTGAATTTGATTAATAAAAACAAGCATCATATATAAGGTATAGGGGTGCAGAGAATTGATTTTTTTATATTTCAGACACAAGTGTCATTTATTTTCTATATAAATTGCCATTTACCATCGCTCTTGTAGACACATCTTCTTTGCTCATTTTTATCCTGCTTGGGAAATCAGGGAAAAGTAGTCATTTACTACTTGGTATAAATTATTTTAATTACTTTGCCTTTCTTTCCCATAAATTCTGGATGAGATTTTGGCACTGAGAGAGCAAGAGTTTCTAATAAAGTTAAGGTTGAAGAGTTGAGAGGTAAAGTAAAGTGTTACTATTAGAGCAAATGTTAACTTCCGTGGTGGATGGACTTGAGTGGAATACTGCAGTGGGGATGACTTTAGAAAACTAGTGAGCAATACATTATTAGAGGGTAGGAAAAAATAGTTGTCAAGAATTAGAAAAAAGACGATGCATAGAAATAGACAAGGGGCTTGAAAAGAAAGATTTTTTTCTTTGATTGTTTTCATATTTCAGGCACAAATGTTATTTTATTCCATAGACTGCCATGTCCAACCTTTCTTGTACCCAAAGTTTCTCGGCTTACTTTCTCCCTGCTTGGGAAATCAGAGTGAGGCCTTCTTTGTGCAAGAATGACCACCAATTAAACTAGGTTTCCTGACCCAAATATTGCATGTATTGACTTTTGTGGACCCATAATATGGCCCAGTGAAAAAGACTCTGAACAATAAAGAAAATAATAATGAGACAAATCCGTTAGAATGGCTCTCCCTGGAATTTGATGTGGAAATTAGCAAGTGATTAAAGGATAATAAAACAGAATTATAAAAGTGAGAAAATTAGAGCAGTTAGTCCTCAGAGCCACTTTGGGAAAATAGCAGATAATAAAAAGGAAAGTACATAATGAAATATACTACCACTTGAAATATATACTGCCTATCAACTCAGTTCAGATTATTTTAATAAGGTGGTGCATACACATCCTTCCTATTTTTAATTCTCTTTGTTTGTTGATTAGTTTGAGTAATTCATTGTAGAGAAGTGGAAACAGAAAAAAATTAATATCCCATAAACAAAAACAATTTACATCATTTAGTTATTTTCACACCTCCTTTATAATAATTATATTCATCACTCTAACAGAAAAAAAAGAAAAGAACTCCGGTTCTTATTCCATGTACAATGGAAAGTTCAGTTTCCTCCTTATATCTTGTGGGATTCAAGGTGAGTTTTTATTTTTTTTAGGTATATGTTACCCTGAACATTGCTTCTGGTAAATTATTCTTACTTGCATCTTAATATTGGTTTCGTCTATTTGGTCTATAATTTTCCCAAAAAAGACCATATTTCCTTTTATGAAGATTTTTCCAAATCATCACTTACACAAGGCAATTTTATGTGGATTAGAGTCTTCAGGGAATAAATGTTACCTAAAAACACAGCATGTTCATACAGCTGTATGTTCATAACTAAATGCAGTTTGATTTCTGCTCCATCCAACCTCTGATGAAAGCAAGTAATGAGAAAAAAAAAGACCCAAAACAATGAAGCAATTAACCAATAACTATTTATTGAGCAATAACAGTGTACAGATTATAGAAAAGAAAAACAAATAAACCAATTGATTCACAAAGTAAATAATCAGCCTCTAAGGTTAAATAAATAATGCTATTTTTCATCTCAAAAAAGTCTAATGAAAAACAACTGTTCACAGAAAATGCCTTAAAGAACAGAGCTCCATTATCTCCAAATAAATTGGGCAGCTGTGCTTGGAATACAGCATTGTAGTAGTCTGTTCTCTCATTGCTATAAAAAATAGCTGAAACTGGATAAGTTTTAAAGAAAAGAAGTTTATTTGGCTCACACTTCCACAACCAGAACAGGAAATATGAGGCTGGCATCTGCTTGAAATCTGGGGAAGCCTCAGAAAACTTACAATCAGTGTGAAAGGCAAAATGGGAGCAGGCCTGTCACATAGCAGGAGTAGGAACAAGAGAGAGAAAGGGAAAGTGCTACACACTTTTAAATGACCATATATCACAAGAACTCACTTGTTATGAGAAAAACACCAAACAGATGGGGCTAAAAAAGGCCTGAGAAATCTACCCCATGATCCAATCAGCTTCCACCAGGCTCCACCTCCAACATTGGGGATTACAATTCAACATAAAATTTGGTGGAGATACAGACCCAAACCACATCAGGCATAGTACATATTTGGCATGCAGTAAACATCTGATGAATGAATGACTGAATGAATTCATCAAAGAATATAGCCAAACTTCCCTAATGTTGGCAACATGTGTTCTGTTTGGCTAATATAAATATTCCTCTCTAGCCCTAGTAGAGGCCTCTACTTAATTCTCACCTCTGAATTCAGCTTCCAGATAAGCATCAAAAACTTATTCCTTCTAGTTCTAATCTGACCTTAATGACTTCATCTCCCAGTGAATGGTTTTGTGCTCTTGAGCTCTAGTCTCCCAGTGGCTGGATTCCTTCTCCACATATCACTGTCTTTTGGTGCTTAGTGTATAACACTGAATTCCAGAATGCTCTCAGTTCTCTAGGTTTGAGTTTTGGGAATCTACTGGTACCTCTTAGTGCTGATTGTCTGAACATTAAACCACTGCTAGTTATTTTGGATTTCCATCAGTATTTGCAAGAAAGGATGTCTTTAAGAAGGCTTTAGCCTGTCTGGGAGCAGTGGCTCACATCTGTAATCTTAGCACTTTGGGAGGCCAAGGTCAGGAGTTCGAGACCAAAACCCTGTCTCTACTAATAATACAAAAATTAGCTGGGAATGCTAGTGAGCACCGTGATCCCAGCCACTCAAGAGGCTGAGGCAGGAGAATCGCTTGAACCCAGGAGGCAGAGGTTGCAGTGGGCCAAGATCGTGTCACTGCACTCCAGCCTGGGTGACAAGAGGAAAACTCCATCTCAAAAAAAAAAAAAAGATGTTAGCCTGACTCATCACCTCCTTAACTACTACTACTAACCATAATAATCATTATCACAACAAGTCTATATATTTATTTTACAAACTATAAGGAGAATATGAATAAACCTATTTCTAGAAAAATTTTCTGTTATTGCTTTAGACTACAGACTAACATAAAAGCTTTAAGACAAGCTTACTAGATCTTATTTCCACATCTTTGTCATCTCTAAGCTCCTCATATTTAGAAATACTCATGGAACTACTTAGTATTGTTTTTAAACTCAGGAGTGATTGCTCTCAGCCACATATCTTACAGAACCTTGTCTTTTCATCCTCTGTTGATGTCCCTCTCATGGGATGGAGCTACAGGGTCAAGGAAATTCCAGGTAAGAAAATCAGTTGCTGGGAAATGGAGTCACTAAGACCAGATTGGAACTAGCAGCAAGAAATGAGTGAGGTTAAACTGGAAGCTAAATTCTGAGGTATGAATTAAGTAGAGAAATAAGATTTACTAAGATATCCAATCATAAAATTATTTCTGCTTCCTGACAATTTCCAATCCACAGAAAGCCTTGCTTCCTTGTACCCTTCCCCAAATCATCTCACAGAGGCCTAGTAAGGGTCTCCTAACACTGTCTTCTTGAGATGCCCTTGGTTTTCTGTAATGTGTGTTCTCTTTTGCTACAATGAGTAATAAATCCAATTTGTTCAACTATAGGTGTAGTCTTAGTTGTCTTTGTATAGAAGTACCATTAAAAATGGAAAACCCACTGAGGTTCAGTAAGCCCTCACTGACTTGGACCAGAACTCATGACGCAGTGATAGTGTGCATATCTGAGACTCTCCATGTTTCTACATATTCAAGCTGCCATCTTGTCACGGCTGGGAGTTAAGTTTATACTGAACTGAGCTCAGATATTTCTTGAAGTTCTTCAGCGCTTGGTTTATTTTATTTTCCAAGTAATAAAGTCCCTAGAAATATATTTAGTTAACTAATCTGATAAATATTGCATTTGTGTTTTTCTTATGGTTCATCTACTTTTCTAGTGTGATAGTTACTTTAATGTGTAAACTTGATTACATCATGGGATGCCCAGTTTTCTAGTTAAACATTATTTCTGGGTATGTCCATAAGTACTTTTCTAGAAGAGATTATTAGCATATGAAATGGTAGGCTAAATAAAGCAGGTTATTCTGTCCACCTAATATAGGTGGGTGTCATCCAATACATAGAGAGCCTGAATAGAATAAAAAGGTGGATGAAGGAAAGATTTGCTTTCTCTAAGAAATATGAACATTCTATCTTCAGTGCTACTGGTTCTCAGGCCTACACACAAACACTGGAATATATCTCTGGCTCTCAGACCTTTGAACTACACTGCTGGATTTTCTGAGTCACCAGCTTGCAGATAGCAGATTGTGAAACTTCTCAACCTCCATAATCACATAAACCAATACCCTATAATTTGTGTGTGTGTGTGTGTGTGTGTGTGTGTGTGCGTGTGCACATGTGTGTGCCTGTCCCCTCTTGGTTTTGTTTCTCTGGAGAACTGGAGAATCTTAATTAACATATGTAGTGATTAGTGCTATTTGTCTATAGGAGAAAAAGTCTATATATAGTGGCAGGACATAGGCCAGATAAGTTCATTTTCAAGCTGTTCCCTGAAGCTAATTAGCTCAGAAAATCTTCTCCAACCAGCATTCTATGGACAAAATTGGTCTAAAATCATCATTTCAAAACCCTATAAAGACTCCTCTTAAGTATTTTCTTTGTACCCCTGAGAACTTCTTTGCTTACTTCCAGCTGTCTAGAATCAGGAGGTTTTGTCCAGTCCTTGATTGGCAATGATTGGCCATTGGCCAAGCATATGAGATAGAAAGTTACACATGCAGCATCCTTAAATACTTAAAATTCTCATGGGGACTTCTCAATCTAAAGCTGTACCTTTTCTACGTTAAACACTTTTTTCCTTCATGGGTTCTTGGTATAATGCTCATTTAAATGTTTACCTCTCTAACTGGCACAATATTTCACTAGAGATAATTTTAAATTCCAATGGTTACTTTAAAGAGTTTTTAAAACAAGCAAAATTTTTAATTTGAGAGGTTAACCAAAAGCAAAGAAAACTTCATGAGGAGATGGTTTGTCTAAAACAAAGTTTATTTTGTTTAGTTAAGATGATCTCCCTTCTCTTTATTCCATACTTAGAAAAAAAGACTAAATCCAAATCTAGCAGAAGCGAAGAAATAATAAAGATTAGAAAAGAGACAAATAAAATGGAGATAGACAAATAAAATAGAGAAAAGAAAAATGATGAAGAAAGTAAACAAAACCAATACTTGATTCTTCAAAAATATAAACAAAATTGACAAACCTTTAGTGAAACTGACTAAAAAGAGAGAAGACACAAGTAAATGACATCACAAATGAATGATGAGATATAATTAGCAATTTTACAGAAAGAAAAAAGGTTATTTATAAGCAGATAATACAAACAACTGTACAGCAATGAAGTGGTTAAGGTAAATAAAAATTTTAAATTCCTAGAAATGCACAACCTACCAAGACTAGATAATGAAGAAATGGAAAAATCTGCATACATCCATAACCAGTAAGGACCTTGAATTAGTTATTTGAAACTTCTAGGACCAAATGGTTTTACAACTGAATTCTAATAAACATTTAAAGAGAATCAACACTAATCCTTATTAAACTCTTTGAAAACATTGAAGAGAAGGGAAAAAAAATCCTAATTCATTCTATGAGGCCAGTCTTAACCTCAAATCAAAATAAGATTAAGATACCACAAAAAACTACTGATAAACATACATTATAAATGTTAATGCAAAAATTCTCAGTATCATACTAGTAAATTGAATTGAACAGCATATTAGAAGAATTATACAACACAAAAAAAGTGAAATTTATCTGAGGAGTGCAAGGGTGTTTCCACATAAGAATTTCAATCAATGTAATACATCATATTAATAGAATTAGAAAAAATCCTCAAATAATCATAAAAATTAGAGCAGTGAAAACATCTGCCAAAATCTAACATCCTTTCACAATAAAAACTACCCAGAAACCAGGAATAGAACAGAACTTTCTCCACATAATAGAGGACATTTGTAAAAAATTCATAGCTAACATCATACACAACAGAAAAAGACAAAATTTTTCCCCTAAAATCAGGAATAAAATAGTCTTGCCCACTTTCACCACTGCTATTGAAAAGTGTACTGAAATTTCTAGCTGGAGCAATTGGGCAAAATTAAGAAATAAAAGGCATTACATTTGGAAATAAAGCATGAAAACTACTTTATAGAATACATGTGAAGAATATGCAGGATTGTTGCATAGGTATATACATGGCAATGTGGTTTGCTGCCTTCCTCCCCATCACCTATATCTGGCATTTCTCCTCATGTTATCTCTCCCCAACTCCCATAGATTTAGAGATCAATGTAAACTATATTGTTTTGAAATGTGTTTGATTCATGCCATTTCAGAAACTCATGCACTGTAGTCATTGTTTAATGACACCAACTTGTAAAGTCTGTAGCCTTAAATAAATCTCCATGCTAAAAAAATGTATCATAGTGTAACAAAAAAACATAAAGTGACTGCACAGAGGTGGAGTTAGCATTAAGGTGGAAAGGGAGATGACAGATTTTCCAAAAAGGACCCCAAACACACCAAGATCGTCTTCTACAGGAATTGTTTGGCAGGCCTCTGACTAAAGGTCTTAGGATAAAAAGGACTCAAAGAGTCCTCAAAACAAAGTTTTGATAGTACTGGTGAATATGAAAGAGAACTAAGATTCTGTTAATTAAAATACAAACAGAGCTTATTTGAGGAGTCAAGTTACCGGACACAATAATTATTTCTGTAGGATAATTCATGTTTTATGTTATTTTTTGTTTATACAAAAATTGTTTTCTTCATCCTTGTGGTGCTTATTCATCTGAGAAGCCTCCATAGTCCCAATGCCTCTGCTTTTTGTTTTACTTTTGCAGCATAGGGTTTTTGCTTTCACTTTTGCCTTAAGATTTTCTAGACAGTTAATAGGGCTTTTCATTTTGTATAGCTTTTGCAGTATGGATCAAACTTTGGCTTACTGTGCTAATGTGTGAAGAGAAAAAATTATCTAAAGCAAGTGAACTTTAATGAACAAATGTATATTTTATCTGAGTTTGAGTAGGGTGCATGTGGTTTTTGCTATTTTTGGTGTATTTGTGTAATTAATATGAAGAAAGTCCAGTTCTCATAAATATTAGTCATGTAAAAAACTGCTACTCATTCTTGAAAAGTTACAAATAAAACATTTAGAAAAATAACTAAGGTAGGGCCTTGAACCATAAAAAGAATGTTTACCAGCAGATTCATTTATTATTTTAGATTTGAAACTTGGTTGTATCTTTCAGTACGAGCAAGAATGGCTCAGTTCTAGGAGTATTCTGGAAGATAAGGTTAATTTTACTTTAAAATGAGACTCTTGTGTTTCTGTATTTTATCGTTTTCAATAAAACTTCTTAAGTGTTTTGGGTAAAAAAAAAAGAGGTAAGACAAGCTTGCAGCTCATGCTCAGACAAACAGAGCAGCATCCGGACACTCAAATTGTGAACTTTTGCTCCAAGAACTACCACAGGAACATATCAGGAAAACTGAGAGAATCCACAGATCCTTTGAAGGAGCTGGAACACTGCAGCAGGTTCCCAGAGATGCCAAAAAACTGTTAGTCTGCTTGCTTTCACAATGGGGAGGTTCGTAGTCTGAGGCAAATTCTCAGCACTGGTCACTGGCTGCGTGGGCCTGTGACTGCAAACTTTCCCCAACTTCCCTGGCAATGTATGACTCAGCAGAGGCAGCCATAATACCCCTGAGAATATAACTCCATTGGACTGGGAACCACACCCTCATCCCCCACAGAGGCCACAGCAAGCCCCACCCAAGGAGAAGCTGCCCCTTCCTGGTGGATCTTCTCTATCCACCCTGCTAGCTGAAGACAAATGTCAAATCTCTTGGGGCCTTTAGGGCCCTGCCCACCAACTGAGAAACCTGAATACTTAAGCAGGTTTCCCTAGGGTAAATTTGCGTCCTCCAAATAGGACCGTGGATGATGAGCTCTTAAAAGTGCCAACTCCTGGCTGGAGGCCAACCAACACAAAATCAGCCCACTAGACAAAAACCACAACCAAAGAACCTCACAGTCTGCTTCACTCCCCTGCTACCTCCACTAGAGCAGGTGCTGGTATCCATAACTGTAAGACCTGATGACAAATCACATCACAGGACTCTTCGCAGACTCTCCCCAGTACCAGCCTGAAGCCTGGTAACGACACTAGGTGGCAAGACCCAGAAGAGCAAAAACAATCACTACAGTTCAGCTCTCAGGAAGCCCCATTCCTAGGGAAAGGGGGAGAACACCTCATCGAGGGAGGACAACGTGGGACAAAAGAATCTGATCGGCAGTCCTTGAATCCCAGATCTTCCCTCTGACATAGTCTACCCACATGACAAGGAACCAGAAAAACAATTCTGGTAAGACGACAAAACAAGGTCCTTTAGCAGCCCCAAAAGATCATACCAACTCACCAGCAATGGATCCAAACCATGACAAAATCTCTAAATTGCCAGAAAAAGAATTCTAAAGGTCAATGTTTAAGCTAATCAAGGGATCACCAGAGAAAAATGAAAGCCAACTTAAATACATCAAAAACACGAAACAGGATAAGAAAGTAAAATTATTCAGTGAAATATATAGCATAAATTTTAAAAAATCACAACTTCTGAAAATCAAGGATACAGTTAGAGAATGCAAAATGTACTGGAAAGTCTCAGCAATAGAATCAAACAAGAAGGAGAAGGGGGCCGGGCGCGGTGGCTCACGCCTGTAATCCCAGCACTTTGGGAGGCCGAGGCGGGTGGATCACGAGGTCAAGAGATCGAGACCATCCTGGTCAACATGGTGAAACCCCGTCTCTACTAAAAATACAAAAATTAGCTGGGCATGGTGGCACGTGCCTGTAGTCACAGCTACTCGGGAGGCTGAGGCAGGAGAATTGCTT
>PVKV010017776.1:0-46389 GCA_004027835.1 Alouatta palliata | reverse complement strand
GGAGGGGAGGAAGGAGCCCGGGGAGGGAGGAGGAGTGAGCCAGGGAGGGGGTTGTCCAAGGGATGGGGACGGTCAGGGTCTCTGGGAAGTGCTGACGTGTGCCCTTGTGCGGTGTGTCACTTGTGGGCGCGTGTGCGGTGTGTAGTGTGTTTCGTGTGTGGTGTGTGCATGTGCGTGTGCGCGCGCGTGTGTGCGGGTGGACCGCCTGCGTGTGCGCGCGGTTCGGGATGAGCAGGGGCGCTGACTTTTAGGACTAGCTATTTGAACCAAGCTGGAGGTGACGTCTTAGGCAGAACCGCGGATGAGTCTCGTTTGGTTTTAGTCTACAAAGCGCTTCTGGATCAGACAGGAATTTTCCCCAGACGCGGGTGCACGTGAATTAATTCATCAGAAGGCGGTTCACGGCCTCAGTGAGGGGAACGAAGGCGGCAAATTCTTCCGCCTCATTCCTACCCTGACGATTCAAGGTGGGTGAGAGGAAGGCCGGGGTGGCTGGTGGGTGGGGTGGGAGAAGGTCACCTCTCCGGCCTCTCTGGGCCCTCCAGTCTCTTCCTGAGAGGAGCTCGCCTCGGCCCCTTGGTTGGGGGGATGGGGGCGTCTCCGGAAGGGCCTCGGCCCAGCAGCTGGGCCTGCACTCCTGGTCCCTTCCAGTTCGTTTCTGCTGCGGCGGCAGCGAGGCTGGGGAGCCGATGACTCACCCTCCCGGCTAATTGCAGCGTTAAATAACTTTGCGCCGGATTCGGTGGCTGCAGTCAGGGAACGCGCTCCGGGCGTGGAGGAGGTGCAGGTTCGCGCTGAGAACGCACCTCCGTCCGGGTCATCAACCGTAGCAAGTTCTGGCCTGTGGAGCCCTCGCCCAGGGCGCACAGCTTCAAGGACCTGAAGGGCACGGCGTGTCCTGTGGTGCCTGGTGGACCCGGGCAGAGCCCCCAGAGGCCCGGTCTGAAGGAAGCGGCACCCACAGGTTTCAGGCAGTGCGGGCGCAGGTCCCTTGCCCACCTTCACGGAAACCATCTGCCCCTGGGAATCTATGCGAAGGCCCTTCCTGCGCTCCCTGGACATGCGCGTGGGATTTACTTCAACGGCGGTAGCTGCGAGGGGGACGAGCATGTTTCACTGTATTTTTAGCAGAGAGTGCAGATTTTGGAACCTCGCGAACGATTCTGCGTCCCTGCACGATCGCCAGAGCACTAGGAATAGTGACCCTTCCTTTGCATCGATGGTGCATAGGTTTTCAAAGGACAGTGTGTAAATCAGCTTGTATAATAATCGTGGCACCCACGCGCGCGAGCAGACTTACCATGAGCTGACTTCCACTGATTATTTCAGTTTCCAGGGAAACGAGGTTTGCAGCCACCTCCGGCGAGGGCGGAGAGGCCTCTCCATTCCCAATGCGGGAAGGCTGCTGCAGCCACAATGATTAGGCTTTGAAGGAGGAAGTGAACTGATGGGGCCTCATCCTCCTCCCTCCCTGAAGGTTGGGGGTGGAAAGATGGGGCTGTGCCCTCTGAGGGCAGGGAGAAATAGCTTGGAGGGGGCCCTGCCATCAGAAGTCCCATAGGAGGCAGGTCAGTCCCGCAGAATTTCTCCCCATTCTGGCCTCTAGACGCCTGGACGCCTCCCCGGCCCCTCACTAGACGCCTCCATCCCACTGACGCCTGCTCCTGCCACGGGCCCTTTGCACCTGCGGCTGCTGCGAACTAGGTGTGTTGCCTCTCCACATCCCCACCGGCGTCTGCCTTTACATTTCACAGGTGCTCACTTCACCCCACGTAGGAGTAACTCAGTTTTGTGGGATCCCACTGCCCTCCAGCTGCCACTCCGAATGCTCCACACAGCTTTTCATTTAGTCCTTGCAGCATGCTAAGGTAGGCGGTCCCACTGTCCTCACAGAGGCTTCCCAGGCATAAGCCAGTGACTGGTGCACCCCCTTCCTGCCCTCCCCTGCCGGGGCAGACGGTCCTCCATAACAGCCAGGACTTGCCTGTGGTCCAAAGGTGTATGTCCCTGCAAGACTGGGAGCTCAGCGTACTGCAGTCCTGCCCAGCTACCCTCCCCCCGCCCCCACCCATCAGGATCTGGCTTTGCCCTAGCTGTGTGGATGTGGAATGAATGCATGAACAAATGAGTGGGTGGGTGGCTCCACTTGTGACAGGGCAGAAAAGTCTGCTGGTTCTGCTCAGAGGTGCTTGGGCCAGGTAAGGCAGGCCGCCAGGCAGGTAGACAGGCCCCATCTCCGTGTTAGGGGTGGGGAAGGGACTCTGTGAGGGCGGGCAAATGCCCCAGCAGCAAGAACATCAACAGCAGAGACCCTGGAGGAGACCCCCTGGAGCTGGCGCACGGAAAAGTCCCCAGGTAGGAGGGGCAGAGTGAGGGCGACAGCATCCGGCAGCAGGTGCCCACCCAGAAGGGTCTTTGAGCCCTCTTGGGAAGTTCAGACTTTACCCTGCCGATAAGGGCTGAGGCGCTGCCTGGTGTGTCTGGAAGGAGCCCTGCCACTGGGGAGCAGGCAGGGTGGCTGCCCATCACGGTGCAATCACAGGTTTGCCTGCTTATCTCCCCTGCCAGTCTTCCATCACTTCCCGACGCTCTGCAGATGGTAAGTGATGTTCCTGAGTGAGTGACATTGGGTTGGCAGAGAGGGGAGGGGAGTCTGTGGCCCCAGACTGTATAGTCTGTTGAGCTCACAGGGACCCTTCAACAGCCCTTCTTCTCTCTCAGGGTTGGCCTCTGCACTTGAGCTGGGTTCTGACACTTAAAATCAGAAGTGGAATTGGAAGCAGACGCAGGCACATGCAGAACGCTGATTCCGTTGCTTTCTGGCAGAATCCCCTCCCCCAGGCACCTGCCAGGCCCACCTGTGAGACCTCCTCCTGACCGTTGACCCCACTCCATGAGGGGACCTCAGGAAGCTGCAGGCTTGTCAGGTGATTTTCGGGGCCCAGGGCTCAGGGAGGGGCACCTACCTCAGAAAGAAGCACCACACTCACGAGAAATGACTTTGATAGGTTGTTGGGGAAAGAGGAGTTATTTCAAAAATCACAGAGCCCATCATGTGCCAGCACGTTCACACAGGCCATGTAGTCCCTGCGGCCGCCTCTGTGCTGGGGCCAAACGACAAGGAACCTGAAGCCCAGAGATGGTGTCTTAAAAACACTGGTGAGGTTTTTTCTGATTACAACAGCAATTGTGTTAATCCAAGAATATTTTTCCTATCAACTGTAAATCTTATTTTAATATTTACATATTTATGAGCATTTAAAATGTAGTCTCCTAGAATATTGACTTCAATTAGTTTGACTGATTCTAATTATTTTTACTAATTTGTTTATCACTTCACTTTTTAGTACTTTGGTTTTTTTGAGATGGAGTCTTGCTGTCACCCAGGCTGGAGTGCAGTGGTGTGATCTCCGTTCACTGCAACCTCCACCTCCCAGGTTCAAGTGATTCTCCTGCTTCAGCCTCCCGAGTAGCTGGGACTGCAGGCACCTGCCACCATACCCAGCTAATTTTTGTATTTTTTAGTAGTGATGGGTTTTCACATGTTGGCCAGGCTGGTCTCAAACTCCTGACTTCAGATGATCCACCCGCCTCAGCCTTCCAAAGTGCTGGGATTACAGGCGTGAGCCACCACGCCTGGCCTCTTTTTAGTGCTTTTATCCTTTATTTTTTTAACTACCTACATACCCAACATTTTAAATTATTAATCTTCACCCTCTCTTCTCCGAGAACGATCACTATTGATCTTCCACTGACACAGCCATGGTGTGTGCATCTCTGTGTAACTCTGCACAGCTGGTGATTTATCGAAAGCACTTACTCGGAAAACCACACCCAGTGAGTTCTTGGAGACACAATAATGCATCTTACTTATTAGCTTAACAGCTTTTGTCTTGTGAAGTGTAATCGATCTACAGAAACATCATCAAGTATGCATGTGATAGCCTAATGACTTATAAATGAACATCTGTATACTTCCCTCCCAAAAAACAGGAATATCACAGAATTTCAGTACACAACCCACACAACCTCCCTCCCACCAGAGCTTCTGCTGAGTTCACGTGAAATCACTTTCTTGCATTTTTTTAATACTATCATCACCTGGACATGCATCCCTAACCGTTCTAGTTTGATTTTGCCTGGTTTGTGAACTTTACATTAATGTAATCATATCTGGCTTCTTTCATTCAACTTTGTGTCTGTGAAATGTTTCCATGATGCATGCAACAGTGGCTGATTCATCGCTGGTTGCTGAGTCACTGCATGAACATGACACATTTTGTTAAATTTTATACACATTTTGTTAAATTTCCTATAAGGATTTCATTTTTTAATATTTTTTATTTTGCAAGTGTTACTTTAAAGAAATAAGACACCCTTTTTATTTTTTTTTCTGTGTGTGTTTTATTATCCACTTCGCTGCTGATGAACATTTGTTTCTAGTTTGGGAATATTATGAATAAATTGTGAACCTTCTTATTTGTGTGCCCCGATGTACTTGGACGTGCATTTTTGTGGTATGTACTTAGTGAAATTGCTGGCTCATGAGTATACCTATCTTCAGATATTACTTTGTGTGCCATTTATATTGAGATACAATTTATGTGCAATAGCAATCATTCATGTTAAGTGTACACTCAGTGAGTTTAGACAACTGTACACCTTGGTATGAGTCACCACCGCCGAGGTAACCCAGCACTGTCCCACCTCTCCCCCGGTTCCATTTGCAGGCATCCTCTCCCTCCATTCTGGGCACAGGCAACCGTGACCTGCTCTCTTAGTATAGAATTTCACATACATGGACTCATGCAGCGCAGAGGCTTTCATGTCTGGCTTCTTTCAGCCGGCAAAATGCTTGGAGACTTTTCCGTGTTGCTGCATGAATCAATGGATTGTTTGTTTTCGTCGATGAATAGAATTCCACCAACATTTGTTTACTCATCTGTGAAATGATGGACATTTGGTGTTTTTCCATCTGAGATTGTTATGAATAATGCTGCTGTTGTCATTCAAGGACAAATCTTCTGTGAACATCTGTTTTCACTTCTCTTGGGTACATCCTTAGAAGTGGCATTGCTGGATTGTATCTAAAGTTAATATTTAACTTTCAAGAAACCGACAGACTGTTTTCCAGCATGGCTGCACCATTTTGCATTCCCAGACTAATGTGTGAAGCTCCTGACGCCCCACACCCTCACCAGCCCTGTTGTCAGTCTTAATCATGCTGACCATGCTGGTGGGCTTTCAGTGGTATCTCATTGTGTTTTAATTCGCATTACCTTGACGACTAATAGCGTTGAGCCTTTCATGTATCTTTAGTAAAGAGTCTATTCAAATCCTTTGCCAATTTTTAAAAAGTTGGGTTGTCTTCTTGTAACTGAGTTGTAAGAATTCCTTATATGCTCTGAACATAAGTCGCTTATCGGATAAATGTTTTGCAAGTATTCTCTCCAAGACTTTGACCTACCTTCTCATCTTCTTATGAACATCTTTTAAAAAGCAAAACTTTTCCATTTTGATGACATCCAATAATTACTTTTTTCTTTTGTGGCTTTTGTGTACTATTTAGGAAATGATTGTCAAACCAAGATTACAAATATTTTCTTGTCTTTCAGAAGTTTTATGGTGGTAGCAGTTAAGTATACATCTGTGATCCACTTTGAATCAATTTCTGCGTGTGGTGTGATGTAATAGTCAAGGATTTTATTTTTGCACATGAATATCCAGTTTTTCCAGTATCAAATTTTGAAAATAATCACCATTACCATTAACTTACCTTGGCACTTTTATTGAAAATCAGTTGACGGGAAAATGTAGATTGATTTCTAGGCTCTCAGTTCTGACCCACTGACTTATATATCTTTTTTTTTTTTTTTTTTTTTTTTTTTTTTAATGAAGTCTCACTCTTCTTGCTCAGGCTAAAGTGCAGTGGCACAATCTCGGCTCACTGCAACCTCCACCTCCCGGGTTCAAGTGATTCTCCTGTCTTAGCCTCCTGAGTAGCTGGGATTACAAGCACATGCCACCATGCCTGGCTAATTTTTTGTATTTTTAGTAGAGATGGGGTTTCACCGTGTTGGTCAGGCTGGTCTTGAACTCCTGATCTTGTCATCTGCCCACCTTGGCTTCCCAAAGTCCTGGGATTACAGGCGTGAGCCACCTCGCCCACCATGTCTGTTTTTATTCAAACAGAACACCACAGTATCTGGATTGCTGCGGCTCCATAGTGAAGGCCGGAATCAGGTAATGTAAGTCCTCCAGCATTTTTCCTCTTTTTCAAAATAATTTGCCTATTTTAAGTCCTTTGCATTTCCATACAGATTTTAGACTCAGCTTCTCAATTTCTACCGGGAAATGTTTGTCAGGATTTTGACTGAGATTGTATTGAACATATATCTTAATTTGGGGATAAATACTATGTTAGCAATATTGAATCTTCTACATTTATTTAGTCTTCATTAATTTATCACATCAATATTTTGTAGTTTTCAGTGCACAGGGTTTGCACACATTTTGTTAAATTTTCCTATAAGGATTTCATTTTTTAATATTTTTTATTTTGCAAGTGTTACTTTAAAGAAATAAGACACCCTTTAAATTTTTTTTTTCTGTGTGTGTTTTTTTCTTTTTTTTTACAGAACCATATTGTCTCACCATATTGTCCAGGCTGGTCTTGAACTTCTGTGCTCAAGCAGTCCTCCCACTTCAGCCTCCCAAAGTGCTGGGATTACAGGTGGGAGCCACCACGCCCAGCCAGATACCCTCATTAGATTTTTGTGTCTATTCTTATTTCTTTAAAGTAAAATTTACTTTAATAAATGTTACTATATACACATATAGTATTAATATAAAATTGTTTGTCACTACTACATATAAATGCAATTAACTGTTTAGATTGCCCTCTTACCCTGTGACCTTGCTAAATTCCCTAATTCTAGCAGCCACTTTTGTGTATTTGGTAAGATTTTTCTACATAGAAAATCATGCCACAGGTAAATAGAACCCATTTTACTGCTTCCTTTTCAAACTGCATGCTTTTTTTTTTCTTGCTTTATTGCATTGGCTAGGTCCTCATGCATAATAGTGAATAGAAATAATGAGAGTAAACACTCTTGCCCTGTTTCTTGTCTTAGTGGGAAACCATTTGGTCTTTCACCCTTAAGTATAATGTAAGCTGTAATTTTTTTTGTAGATGCCTTTTACCAGGTTGAAATCTGTTTCTATTTTGTCAAGTGTTCCTATCACGAATAGTTGATGAGTCTTGTCAAATGCTTTTTTTCCCTGTCTGTTGAGATTATAATATGGTTATTTTCTTTTTCAGCCTGTTAGTATGATGAATTGCACTGACTGAGTTTCAGATGTCCAACCAAGCTTGTACTCCTGAGAGGAAGCCCACTTGGTCACATGTATTATTATTTTAATATGTAATGGATATGATTTGCTGTTCTTTTGTTGAGGATTTTTGTGTTTAAGTTAATGAAGATAATGTTTGTAGTTTTATTTTCTTGTAATGTTTTTGTCTTTGTTTAGTGTCAGAGAAATGCTGACTTCATAAAGTGAGCTGGGAAGTACTCTCTTATTTTCTCTTTTCTGTAAAATAATTGTATAGAATTGGTATTCTTTCTTCTGTAAGTGTTTAGCAGAATTCACTTGCAAAGCCATCTGGGGTTGAAGTCTTCTTTGGGAATGGCTTTAACTATATATTCAATTCTTTTAACAGATTTAGGGCTATTAAGGTTATATAATTTTTTTCCTGAATGAGCTTTAGTGTCCTGTGTTTTTCAAGGAATTTTTCTATTTTATTTAATCTTTTAGATTTCTTGGCATAAAGTTGTCCCAGTATCTCCTTAGACATTATGACTTTTACTGTATATAAAACGTACCTCAAAAAAGCTGAAAAAATACAATGTAAAAAAATCCCTTTTGGTTGGGCACAGTGTCTCATGCCTGTAAACCCAGCACTTTGGGAGGCTGAGGCAGGTGAATCACCTGAGGTCAGGAGTTCAAGACCAGCCTGGCCAACATGTCGAAACCCCACCTCTACTAAAAATACAAAAATTAGCCGGGCATGGTGATGGTGCCTGTAATCCCAGCTACTTGGGAGGCTGAGGCAGGAGAATCACTTGAACCCAGGAGGCAGAGGTTGCAGTGAGCCAAGATCGTGCACTGTACTCCAGCCTGGGAAACAAGAGCGAGACTCCATCTCAAAAAAAAAGAATCCCTTTTATTCCTTTTTATCTATAGGGTCTGTAATGAAGTCTCCTCTTTCATTTCTGATATTGGTAATTCGTGGGTTTCTTTGTTTTGTCTGTTTGTTTGTTTGTTTTTTGAGACAGAGTCTTGCTCTGTCACCAGGCTGGAGTGCAATGGTGCAATCACAGCTCACTGCAACCTCCGCCTCCCAGGTTCAAGTGATTCTCCTGTCTCACTCAGCCTCCCGAGTAGCTGGGATTATAGGCGCCTGCCACCACGCCCGGCTAATTTTTGTATTTTTAGTAGAGATGGGGTTTCACGATGTTGGCCAGGATGGTCTTGATCTCTTGACCTTGTGATCTGCCCACCTCACCCTCCCAAAGTGCTGAGATTACAGGCATGAGCCACCATGCCTGGCCTCGTGTGTTCTCTTTTTTCTTAATTGGGCTAGAGTTACTGATCATTTAAAAAAAATAGCTTTTGGTTTCATTCGTATCTATATTTTGTTTTCTGTTCTTTGATTGATTTCTGCTCTTTTGCTTATTATTTCATTTTTCTGCCTTCTCTGGCTTTAGTTTTCCCTTCTTTTCCTAGTTCTGATTTGAGACCTTTCTTATTTTCTTATATAATGTTTAATGCTATAAATTTTGCTTTAAACATCTCCTTAATTATATTCCACAATTTTCCTTACGTTGTGTTTTCACTATTATTCTGGCAAAAATATTTTCTAGTGATATTTGTGATTTCTTCTTTGACTCTTTGGTGTTTAGAAGCGAGTTAATTTCTAGACATTTGGGGTCCTTCTAGATGAGTTGTTGCAGATTTCTAATTTATTACTGCTGTGGTCTGGAAACACTCTGTAAGATGTTGATCGTTTGAAATCTGTTGAGACAAGCATGTGGTCTGTCTTGACGAATGTCACATACGGTGGAAAGAGTGTGCGTTCTGGAGTTGTTGGTGATTATGTTCTCTAAATGTCGTTTGAATCTTCTGTATACCTTTTTCTTTTTGTCTGCTTGTTCTGTTACTGAGAACAGCATGTTAAGTCTCCAGCTATGATTGTAGATTGTCTACTTTCCCTTTGGTCTTATTAGATTCTGTATCTATTTTGGCATACTGTTATTAGATGTGTATATGTTTGTAATTATATATTCCTATGGTACTGAACAGGAACTAGCCTTTTTTGTCTCTTAATACTCATTCTATTGAAGAACAATCTGTGTGCGATTGATACAGTACTACAGGCCATGTGCAGTGGTTCTTGCCTGTAATCCCAGCACTTTGAGAAGCTGAGGCAGGAGGAATGTTGAGGCCAGGAGTTTGAGAGCAGCCTGGGCAACAGAGTGAGACCATCTCTGCCAAAAAAAAAAAAAAGGTTTAGGAAATCAGGCAAGCATAATAATACACACCTGTAGTTCTACACAGAAGGCTGCAGCGGGAGGCTCGCTTGAACCTAAGAGTTGGAGGTTGCAATGAACTCTGATCACACCACTGCACTCCAGCCTGGATGACAGAACAAGGCCCTGTCTTAAAACACACGCGCGCACACACACACACACACACACGCACACACACACACACACCCTCAGCTAGGACAGCTTTCTTAACGCTGGCTGTTTGCATGGTATATAATCTTGAAGACAGGCCGGGCGCGGTGGCTCACACCTGTAATCCAAGCACTTTGGAGGCCAAGGCAGGCGGATCTCCTGAGGTCGGGAGTTCAAGACCAGCTTGACTAACATGGTGAAACCCCGTCTTTAAAAAAAAAAATAAAAATAAAAAAAGAAAAAAAAGTAATCTTGAAGACCACATAAGGTTGGTTCTTGCTTTCTTAATTCAGCCCGACATTTGTGCCTTTTGCCTGGGGTACTTCATTTATGTTTGATGCAGTTATTTAAATGGTTATAGTTACATGCTGTTCTCTGTCTCGTCTATGTTTTGTTCCTCAGTTTATTCTTTCTTGCCCTCTTATTCATTCATTAATGTTATATTTTCTTTGGACATATTTGTCTTCCTTTATTAGTAGAAGTACATTTCCATATCATTATTTTATCCATTAATACCAAGCTGCACTGTTTCTTCAAATTTACACCCAGTTCCGTTTCTTAATTACCTTTTTCAATCTTTTAACTTTTGTTGTTTAAAATTTTTATATCTCTCTAAATTTTCTGGTTATATCCATTCCATCTCCTTCTACATATTCTTATTTTATAAACGGTGGCAGCAAGCGTGTCCATAGACGTGGCACAGAAGAGAAAGCTGGCTTCCTGAGAGGTGAGAGGAGGCTTATCCCTGCTGCCTGCCCCTGCACCTGCTCTTCCCGCAGCTTGAACCCATTTCTTACCATCCAGTCTTCACCCTCAGCAACCCAAATGGAGCCACTCAAGACCCATGAGCCAAACGGATGACCATCATTACTCCAGGATAGGCAGCAGCTTCGAACAAGATGGCCTTGTGATTTCAGGTCACAGCCACCTGCTGTCCTCAGAGGAACGACTCACCCCAAATCCAGATTCCACCATGCACAGCCATCAAACGTGAGGCCATCTGGGGACGCATCATGGGGACTGGGTAGATATAAGTCACATTTCTAGCTACCTTTGGATAACCCTTCTATGTTTGATGAAAGGTGGTACCAAGCTTCTGGACTTGGAGTTTGGAATTCGGTTTCTAGCTGCCCTGAATCATGCTTGGGACAGAAGCCTGGAAGACGGAGCAGCAAGGAAGCAGCGTCTCAGCGTCACGTCCTGCGGAGAGGGGCAGCATTCGGTGTCTTCCGAGGCCGACTTCTCAGCAGAGGATCCCTGTGCCTGAGGCCACAGTGCCCAGAGGTGCCGGCTGGGGCGGGGGATATGGTGACTGGGAAACAGCCCCGAGCGGAGTTCCTACCCCTCCTGGCTGGGTAGCAAGGATTCAGGAGTTTGCAGAACTCTGCCTGACACTGTGCTCAGGCGTGGCCTGGGCAGTGTCTTCACATCATCAGCAAAGGCATCTGGGCTTTCTCCTGTTGCTCCTGGGTGACTCCCTCCGTCATCCCTCCATGCATGGGTCCATCTTTTGTCACGTGCCTATGCTGTCTACATCAGGCTGGGGACAAGCAGGCCTGACTGAGCATGGTGAGATCTAGAACTTATGCTCATTCAGTGAATGTGCTTTAGATTCTTGTTCAACATTTATTTGGGAAGAAGTGGGTAAAAGTTTCCACTGATAAAGACCTTACACTTTCTCAGTAACCTTATGTACCAGCTGTCCTTTTGCTCACATCTTTGAACTTTTCTCGCTGTACGAGTCAGCGTTCTCTAGAGGGACAGGACTAATAGGATAGATGGCCCTAGGAAGGGGGTTTATGAGGATAACTGATTCACACGATGACAAGGTGAGGTCTCACAATAGGCCGTCTGCAAGCTGAGGCGCCAGGAAGCCAGTCCGGAGCCCAAAACCTCAACAGTAGGGACGCCGACGGCGCAGCTGTGTCTGTGGCCGAAGCCCCGAGAGCCCCTGGCAAACCACCGGTGTGAGTCCAAGAGCCCCACAGCTGACGAACTTGGAGTCCGATGTTGGAGAGCAGGAAGCATCCCGCACGGGAGAAAGACGGAGGCCGGAAGACTCAGCCAGTCCAGTCCTTCCACGGTCCTCTGCCTGCTCTGTCCTGGCCGCGCCGGCAGCTGATGAGATGGTGCCCACCCAGATGGAGGGTGGGTCTGCCTCTCCCAGTCCACGGACTCAAATGGTCCTCTCCTTTGGCACCCTCACAGACACACCCAGTCAGTGCTTTGCACCCTTCAATCCAGTCAAGTTTGGGTTGGATTATGACGCTCAGTAGTAACCGTCACACTCCCCAGCTCAAAAAGCAAAGAAGGAAACAAAATCCCCCAAAACACAGCTATTTCGCAGGAGTGTTTGTGAGCGGTGCAGAACTTGCCGAGGGCTGCAAGGCTACGGTGGTTTCTAGGCGCACGGCACCTCTGGAGAAAATTTCCGTCATCTTTTCTCCTGCTACGCCTCCCTCCCAGCCTCACGAAGATGGGGCTCCTGCTCCCGACCAGACCCCACTGTTCAGTCTTCCAAGCACCTCCTTTCTGAACCTCCCTCAGGTTCCCCATAATCCAGGGCAGCTCAGCTGTGTCCCCCCAGCTCCTGTCTTCAAGCTTGAGCAGCTCCTTCCAGCATCTCTAGGCCATCAGACACCACCTTAGAAAGTTCTGAGGGTATTTAAAAAATTGATTTGTCTTTTATGAGTTCCAGTTCAAACTAAGGGAGTCAATTTACTCACTAGTTTTTCCATTTCTGTGTAACAAATTTCACCATTTTAGTAACTTAACACAAATGCATTCCTTCCCTGCCTCCCTCCCTTCCTCCCTTCCTCCCCTCCTTTTTCTTTCTTTCCTGACAGAGTTTCACTTTTGTTGCTCAGGCTGGAGTGCAGTGGCGCAATCTCGCCTCACTGCAACCTCTACCTCCCAGATTCAAGTGATTCTCCCGACTCAGCCTCCCAAGTAGCTGGGATTACAGGCACCCGCCACCATGCCTGGCTAATTTTGTATTTTTAGTAGAGACGGGGTTTCATCATGTTGGCCAGGCTGATCTGAAACTCCTGACCTCAAGTGATCCACCCACCGCAGCCTCCCAAAGTGCTGGATTTCCAGGAGTGAGCCACAGCACCCGGCCCTCTCTCCACTTTCTATGGGGTCAGCTGGGTCCTCTGCTTCTTGCCCCGCCAGGCTGAAATCAAGACGTCTGATTACATCTGAGGCGTGAGGGTCTCTTCAGGGTTGTTCTGGTTGTTGATTTGTCAACAATCAGTTGTAAGGCCGAGGCCCTCACCACACCCCCTGGAAGTCACCACCCTTCCCCAGCGGCCCACATGTGGCAGTGTGTGTCCTTCCTGCCTCTGCCTCTGCTCTCCTTTCAGGACTCACCTGATGAAGCCAGGCCCACCAGAGGAGCCCGGGAGCCGGTGTGTGCTGGAGTCGGCTGGCACTGGCTCCCAGAGCGGAGTGCTGCACTGCCAGGAGCTTTGCAGGCCAGTTTTTAGATGCAGACATTGCTGAAAATTAGATGATACGTACTTGAAATAAATAAAGCTTACTTAAAACATAGGAAATAAATACTCGAAGCCATCACTTTCTCATGATTTTACTACATTTTGCATCACCTGCACACTTGAGGTCACTGATGTCGGTTGTAGCTGCAGGGGTAAAAGCTGTAATGGGCTTCCACGGTCTCTTCCCAGAGCTGTGCTCAGTGACTTCATGTGTGGCTCAAAGTCGGCCATGATGGGGGCATTTACACCACAGAAATTGGCACATGTGACAAATGCAGGTTTGATTGTTGTTTTATTGACTGTCTAGATTGAATAAAATCATAGGAAAATACGAGTAAGGTAGATTAAAGTTAAACATGTGTTCGGCTGTAACCATTACATTGTGAAGAGTACCAAAAATTAAGGAAATGTTCTTCTAGTATTAGAAAACTATCATCTGATTCAGAAGAGGCACTCATGTCATTGATGAAGTGACGTTCCAATGTCTTTTTTATTTCAGTTCTCTTTCACTCATTAACATAAATGAAAATATGAACCACGTTCAACTCAGAGCTGCAATGTTCATTAATAATGTGAGCAAGTTCTCTGCTGGGTCAGATGATAATCAGCCATTTGTTCAGAGCCTAATTTTGTGACACCATTATCAGTGATAGACTTATAAAAAACTGAGAGTGGGCCAGAGGCAGTGGCTCATGGCTGTAATCCTGGGACTTTGAGAGGCTGAGGTGGGCAGATCACTTGAGATCAGGAGTTCGAGACCAGCCTGGCCAACATGGCAAAACCCCTTCTCTACTAAAAATATAAAAATTAGCCAGGTGCAGTGGTGCACTCCTGTAATCCAAGCTACTTGGGAGGCTGAGGCAGGAGAATCACTTGAATCCAGGTGCCAGAGGTTGCAGTGAGCTGAGATTGTGCCACTGCACTCCAGCCTTGGTGACAGAGCGCAACTCCATCTTAAAAAAAAAAACAAAAAACTGAGAGTGGATTGTGTAAGAAATAGCAAGTCACAGTGGAGGAGAGGTACGAAACAAAAAACAGATAAATATTTTAGCTTAAAATATATGTTATTTCTAAAATTATATGAAGAATTTAGTAACGGAAATTTTCATGTTAACTCTCAAGTAGCATGAATTTTAATAACAAAATTATTTTTTCAAATTTTAACATAAATGAAAATATGAATTACAGTCAACTCAGAGCTGCACTGTTCATAAATGTAAGCAAATTCTCTACTGGGTCAGATGATAATCAGGCATTTGTTCAGAGCCTAATTTTGTGACATGGTTGTCGGTGATAGAATTATAAAAACTGAGAGTAGGCCAGGCACCGTGGCTCATGGCCCTAAACTACCAAGAAAACAGATTAACTTGTGTTTTTTAAGTGTGATGATGGTAAAAAAAAAAAAAAAAAAAGACACAGAAAAGAATCCTGGTGCCCTTCACTCATACACTTGCTTACTGACTTGTTATTGTCAGGCAGCACTGAGACAAATGATCTCTCAGCAAGCAATTTTTACTTCCTGGAAGGGTAACCTCGCTAGCCATCTTGCCACGAGAGTACAATGAACAAAGGAAAAGCAGACATAATTATCCCTTATGCATTTGGGCTTGTCCTTACTGCTGTGTCTGATCTCCATTGGCTGCAGCCAGACCTCACAATCTAAACTAAAACCCAATTGGCTAGCAACTTAAAACTTTTCCAAACAGGTAAAAGCAATGGAGAGCCATGGGGGTCCCCTTCACACAGGTGTCCCCAAGGCTCAGCCCTTGATTCTGTCCCTTCTGTCCTATACTCACTTCCTTGGTGATCTCATCTAGAATTTTTGTTGTTTTTTTTTTTTTCCCCACATTTGAAGGGTTTTTTTTTCTTCAACTTTTAAGTCCAAGGGTACATGTGCAAGAAGTTCACGTGTGACACGGGTAAATGTGTTCCCTGCTGGCCTGCTGCACAAAGCATCCCATCACCGAGGTAAGAAGCCCAGCCTCCATTAGCTATTCCTCCTGATGCTCTCCCTCCCACTAGCCACCACTCTCCACAGGCCCCAGTGTGTGTTGTTCCCCTCCCTCCCTGTCCTGTGTCCATGTGTTCTCATCATTCAGCTCCCACTTATAAGTGAGACTACGTGGTATTTGGTTTTCTGTTCCTGCATTAGTTTGCTGAGGATAATGGCTTCCACCTCCATCCAGGTCCCTGCAAAGGACATGATCTCATTTATTTTGATAGTTGCATGGTATTCCATGGTCTAAATTTACCACATTTTCTTTATCCTATTTATCATCAGTGGGCATTTGGGCTGATTCCATGTCTATGCTACTGTGAATAATGCTGCAGTGAACCTATGTGTGTATGTATCTTTATAATGGAATGATTTATATTCTTTTTTTTTCTGAGACGAAGTCTCACTCTGTCACCAGGCTGGAGTGCAATGGTGCAATCTTGGCTTACTGTAGCCTATGTCTCTGGAGTTCAAGCAGTTCTCCTGCCTCAGCCTCCCAAGTAGCTGGGATTATAGGCATCGGCCACTGTGCCCAGATGATTTTTGTATTTTTAGTAGAGACCAGGTTTCACCATGTTGGCCAGGATGGTCTTGATCTCTTTGACCTCATGATCCACACACCTCGGCCTCCCAAAGTGCTGGGATTACAGGTGTAAGCCACTGCTCCTGGACGGAATGATTTATATTCTTTTGAGTATACACCCATTAATGATGTATACTCAAGTGGTATTTCTACCTCTAGGTCTTTAAGGAATCACCACACTGTCTTCCACAATGGTTAAACTAATTTACACTCCCACCAACAGTGTAAAGCATTCATTTTTCTCCACAACCTTGCCAACATCTCTTGTTCTTTTACTTTTAAATAATAGCCAGTCTGACCAGCATGAGATGGTATCTCATTGTGGTTTTGATTTGCATTTCTCCACTGATCGATCAGTAATGAGTTTTTTTTTCTGTATGTTTGTTGGCCGCATGTATGTCTTCTTTTGAAGAGCATCTGTTTGTGTTCTTTGCCCACTTTTTAATGGAATTGGTTTTTTTCTCATAAATTTGTTTAAGTTCCTTTGTCAGATGAATAGATGGCAAACATTTTCTCCCATTCTGTAGGTTGTCTGTTCACTCTGATGCTAGTTTCTTTTGCTGCGCAGAAGCTCTTTAGTTTAATTTGATCTCATTTGTCGATTTTTGCTTTTACTGTAATCGCTGTTGGCATTTTGATCGTAAAATCTTTGCCCATGACTATGTCCTGAATGGTATTGCCTGGATTTTCTTCTAGGGTTTTTATAGTTTGGGGTTTTATAACATTTAAATATTTAATCCAACTTGAGTTAATTTTTATATATGGTGTAAGGAAGGGATCAAGTTTCAGTTTTCTGCATATGGCTGGCCAACTCTCAAAGCACCATTTATTAAATAGGAAATCCTTTCTCTATTGCTTTTGTCAGATTTGTCAAAGATCAGATGGTTGTAGATGTGTGGTCTTATTTCTGAGTTTTCTATTCTGTTCCATTGGTCTGTGTGTCTGTTCTTGTGCCAGTGTCATGCTGTTTTGGTTACTGTGGCCTTGTGCTATGAAGTCAGGTAGCATGATACCTCCAGCTTTGCTCTTCTTGCTGAGGATTATCTTGGATATTTGGGTTCTTTTTTGGTTCCATGTGAATTTTAAAATAACTTTTCTAATTTTGTGAAGAATGTCAATGGTAGATGGGACTAGCATTGAATCTATAAATTACTTTGGGCAGTATGGCCATTTTCATGGTATTGATTCTTCCTATCCATGAGCATGGAATGTTTTTCCATTTATTTGTGTCATCTCTGATTTCTTTGAACAGTGGTTTGTAGTTCTCCTTGAAGAAGTCCCCCACTTCCCTTGTTAGCTGTATTCCTAGGTATTCTTTTCTTTTTGTGGCAGTTGTGAATGGGAGTTCATTCACGATTTGGCTCTCTGCTTGCCCGTTGTTGGTAGGTAGGAATGCTAGACATTTTTGACATTGATTTTGTATCCTGAGACTTTGCTGAAGTTGCTTATCAGCTTAAGAAGCTTTTGGGCTGACACAATGGGTTTTCCTAGATATAGAATTATGTCATCTGCAAACAAAGATAATTTGACTTTCTTTCTTCCTGTTTGAATATGCTTTATTTCTTTCTCTTGCTTGATTGCCCTGGCTGGAACTTCCAATACTGTGTTGAATAGGAGAAGTGGTGAGAGAGGGCATCTTTGTCTTGTGCTGGTCTTCAAGGGGAATGCTTCCAGTTTTTGCCCATTCAGTACAATATTGGCTGTGAGTTTGTCATATGTGACTTTTATTGTTCTGAGATGTGTTCCTTCAACACCTAGTTTATTGAGAGTTTTTAACATAAAGGGATGTTGGACTTTATCAAAGGCCTTTTCTGCATCTATTGAGACAAATATGTGGATTTTGCCTTTAGTTCTGTTTACGTGATGAATCACATTTATTGATTTGTGTATGTTGACCCAAGCTTGCATCTCTGAGATGTAGCCAACTCGATTGTGGTGGATAAGGCTTTTGATGCGCTGCTGGATTTGATTTGCCAGTATTTTATTGAGGATTTTCCATTGATGTTCGTCAAGGATATTGGCCTCAAGTTTTCTTGTATCTCTGCCAGGTTTGGATATCAGGATGATGCTGACCTCATAGAATGAGTTAGGAAGGAGTCCCTACATTTCAATTTTTCAGACTAGATTCAGTAGAAATAGTACCAGGTCTTCTTTGTACTCTGGTAGGATTCAGCTGTGAGTCTGTCTGGTCCTGGACTTCTTTTGGTCGATAGGCCGTTCACTACTGCCTCAGTTTTAGAACTCGTTGTTGGTCTATACAGGGACCCAATTTCCTCCTGGTTCAGTCTTGGGAGGGTGTATGTGTCCAGGAATGTATCCATTTCTTCCAGATTTTCTATTTTATGTGCATAGAGATGTTTATAGAATTTGCTGATAGTTGTTTGTATTTCTGTGGAGTCAGTGGTGATATCCCCCTTATTATTTCTGATTGCGTTTACTTGAGTCTTCTCACTTTTCTTCTTTATTAGTCTAGCTAGTGGTCTATTATATTAATTTAAAAAAAACAGCTCCTGGATTCATTGATTTTTTTAAGGGTTTTTTGTGTCTCTGTCTTCTTCAGTTCAACTCTGATTTGGTTATTTTTTGTCTTCTGCTAGCTTTTGGGTTTGTTTGCTCTTAATTCTCTAGTTCTTCTAGTTGAGATGTTAGGTTGTTAACTTGAAATTTTTATAGCTTTTTGATGTGGGCATTCAGTGCTATAAATTTCCCTCTTAACACTTTTAGCTGTGTCCCAGAGATTCTGCTGCATTTTCTCTTTGTTCTCATTATTTTCAAAGAACTGGATTTCTGCCTTAATTTCATTATTTACCCAAGAGTCATTCAGGAGCAGGTTGCTCCATTTTCATGTAGTTCAGTGGTTTTGAATGAATTTCTTAATCTTGAGTTCTAATTTGAGTTCTAATTTATTAGTCTAGCTAGTGGTCTAGCTAACACTGTGGTCTGAAAGACTGTTCTGATTTCAGTTGTTTTGCATTTGATGAGTTGTGTTTTGCTTCCTATTACGTGATCAATTTTTAAGTAAGTGTCATGTGGCGATGAGAAGAACGTGTATTCTGTTATTTTTTGGGTCGAGAATTCTGTAGATCTCTATCAGTAGCTGAGTTTAGATCCTGAATATCTTTGTTAATTTTCTCTCAATGATCTGTCTAATATTGCCAGTGAAGTGTTAAAGTCTTCCTCTATTATTGTGTGAGAATCTAAGTCTCCTTATGGATCTCTAAGAACTTTGTTTATGAATCTGGTTGCTCCTGTATTGACTGCATATAGATTTAGGATAGTTAGCTCTTGTTGAAATGAACCCTTTATCATTTTGTAATGCCCTTCTTTGCCTTTTTTGATCTTTGTTAGTTTAAGGTCTGTTTTGTCAAAAACTAGGATGGCAACCCCTACTTTTTTCTGTTTTCCATTTGCTTGATAAATTTTTATCCATCCTTTTATTTTGAGCTTGTGTGTGTTTTCGCATACGAGATGCATCTCTTGAAGACAGCACACTGATGGATCTTGGTTCCTTTTTTTTTGAGATGGAGTTTCGCTCTTGTTACCCAGGCTGGAGTGCAATGGTGCAATCTCGGCTCACCGCAACCTCCGCCTCCTGGGTTCAAGCAATTCTCCTGCCTCAGCCTCCCGAGTAGCTGGACTACAGGCACGTGCCACCATGCCCAGCTAATTTTTTGTATTTTTAGTAGAGACGGGGTTTCGCCATGTTGACCAGGATGGTCTCGATCTCTTGACCTCGTGATCCACCCGCCTCGGCCTCCCAAAGTGCTGGGATTACAGGCGTGAGCCACCGCGCCCGGCCTGGATCTTGGTTCTTTATGCAGCTTGCCACTTTGTGTCTTTTAATTGGGGCATTTGGCCCATTTACATTTAAGGTTAGTACTGTTATGTGTGAATTTGACCCTGTCATCGTGATGCCAGGTGATTACGTGGTTGCTTCATAGTGTCACTGCTCTGTGTATTTCAGTGTGTTTTCATAGAAACAGTTTTTCCTTTCCATATTTAGTGCCTCCTTCAGGAGCTCTTGCAAGGTAGGCTTGGTGGTGATGAATTCCCTCAGCATTTGCTTGTCTGAAAAGGATCTTATTCCTCCTTTGCTTATGACGCTTAGTTTGGCTGGATATGAAATTGTGGGTTGGAAATTCTTTTCTTTAAGAAGGTTGAGCCAGGCGCGGTGGCTCACGCCTGTCATCCCAGCGCTTTGGGAGGCTGAGGCGGGTGGATCACGAGGTCAAGAGTCCGAGACCATCCTGGCCAACATGATAAAACCCCGTCTCTACCAAAAATACAAAAATTAGCTGGGCGTGGTGGCATGTGCCTGAAGTCCCAGCTACTCGGGAGGATGAGGCAGGAGAATCGCTTGAACCCAGGAGGTGGAGGTTGCGGTGAGCCAAGATCACGCCACTGCACTCCAGCCTGGCGCCTGGCAACAGAGGGAGAGTCTGTCTCAAAAAAAAAAATGTTGAATATTGGCCCCCAATCTCTTCTGACTTGTAGAGTTTCCACTGAGAGGTCCACTGTTAGTCTGATGGGTTTCCCTTTGTAGGTGGCCTGGCCTTTCTCTCTGGCTGCCCTTAACACTTTTTCTTTCATTTCAGCCTTGGAGAATCTGATGATTATGTGTCTTGGGGTTGGTCTTCTCATGGAGTATCTTACTGGGGTTCTCTGCATTTCCTGAATTTTAATGTTGACCTGTTTTGCTAGGTTGGGGAAGTTCTCCTGGATCATATCCTAATGTATGTTTTCCAATTTGGTTCCATTCCCCCTATCTCTTTTGGGTACCCCAGTGAGTCATAGGTTTGGAGTCTTTACATAATTCTATATTTCTCAGAGGCTTTTTGTCATTGCTTTTCATTCTTTTTTTTTCTCTATTCTTGTCTGCCTATCTTATTTCAGAAATACAGTCTTCAAGCTCTAAGATTCTTTCCTGTGCTTGGCCTATTCTGCTATTGATACTTGTAATTGCATTGTGAAGTTCTCATACTGTGTTTTTCAGCTCCATCAGATCAGGTTATTTCCCTCTCTAAACTGGCTATTCTGGCTATCAGCTCTTGTATTGTTTTATCATGATTCTTAGCTTCTTTGCATTGGGTTACGATGCTCCTTTAGCTCAGTGAAGTTTGTTATTGCCCACCTTCCGAAGCCTACTTCTACCAATTCAGCCATGTCAGCCTCAGCCCAGTTCTGTGCCCTTGTTACAGAGGCGTTGCAATCATTTGGAGGAGAAGAGGCACTCTGAGTTTTCAGCGTTTTGCATTGATTCTTTCTCATCTTTGTGGGCTTATCTACCTTCAATCTTTGAGGTTGCTGATCTTTGAATGGGGTTTTTGTGGGGACCTTTTTGCTGCTGATGTTGTTGTTTTCCATTTGTTTTCTTCTAACAGTCCAGCCACTCCACCATGAGGTGGCTGCAGTTTGCTGGGGGTCCACTCCAGACTTGGCTTTTCCCATACCTGGACGTATCACCAGTGAAGATTGAGAAACAGCAAAGATGGCAGCCAGCTCCTTCCTCTGGAAGCTCTGTCCTGGGGGGTACCGACATGTTGCCACCCTGAACACACCCGCAGGAGGTGGCTGTAGACACCTGTTGGGAGGTCTCACCCAGTCAGGAGAAAGGGGATCAGAGAAAGAAGCAGTCTGGCTGCTTTTTTGGTAGCAGGTGTGCTGTGCTTTGTTGGTAGAGGGGAGTCCTTCCTCATCCAGACCATTTGTATTCTCCAAAGCTGTCAGGCTGGAATACTAAGTCAAACAAACTGCAGAGATGATGGCTGCCCTCCCCTCAGGAGCTCCATCCCAGGGACAGATCCGAGCTCTGTCCGCAGAACGCTGGTTGGAGGGGCTGAAGCCCCTGCAGGGAGGACCCGCCCAGTGAGGAGGAGTGGATTGGAATCACACTTAAAGAACCACTCTGGCCATGATCTGGCAAGGCAGCTGTGCTGTGTTATGGAGGACCGCCCCCTCACCTGGACCACTTGTATTCTCCAAAGCCTCAGGCTAGAACAGCTAACTCTACCGAATTGCAGAGATGGCAGCATCCCCTCCCCTGGGAACTCAGATCCATCTGTGGCAGAGTCTGGCCTGTTGCTGTTGGCTGGCTGGGACTCCGAGCCAGTGTGTCTTAGCCTGTGAGGTGCTGTGGAGGTGAGGTCGGCAGAACAATTCTGCTTGGCTCCATGCGGTCAGCCCTTTTCCTGGGAATATGGAAGGATGGATTTCCTGCCGTGGCAGGGGTCCTGGGGCTGGAGTATGTAAAATGCCTGGATCTCTGTGTGTGGCTGAGCGGCTGCTCTGGTGAAGTTCCACAAAGTTCTGTGTATTGGACCCAGGCGCTGGTGGCAGGGGCTCGTGAAGTGATCTCCTGATCCGCCGGAGAAGCCTGATTTCCCAGGCAGGGTCACACAGTCACTCACCACTTCCTTGGCTGGGGTGGGGTTCCTTTGGCTCCGTGCCACTCCAGAGTGGGCCATTGGCCCCTCCACTGCTTCACTTCGTTCTCTGTGAGTCGAGTTGCTGCCTAGTCAGTCCCAACGTGAGAACCTGGATATTTCAGTTGAAGAAGCTGAATTCACTTGCCCCTTTTCATTCCTCTCTGTGAGACCACAGCTGTTTCTAATCAGCCATCATAGATCGACCTGAAAGTTATTTTAAGGTCATCTAGTTGCATGGCTTTAAGTAACACTTTCCCAAATTCATATTTCAGCTCAGATCTTTCCCTGGGCCTCCAGATAAGCCATGACCTGTCTGACCTCTCCCTTGGGGTGTCCAACAGGCACCCGCCCAACACATCAAAACTCAAGGGTCTGTTTGGCTCACACAGATCAGATCCACCCTAGTGCCCTGTTTGGAGGCTGGAAACCCTATCCCTGCTCTGGCAGAAACCTCAGGGCCGTCTTCTATGCCCCCACCCACAGCCAGGCAGCAAATTCTGTGGCCTTTCACCTCGACGCGTGTCAGAGCCTGACAGAGCCCTGCAGTTCTAACCTGGGTGATGAAAGAGCCACCCCTGGTCCTGTCTATTCCAAAGGAACTGCCACAAATATCCTTCAAAATTTTAAGTCAATGTACATCATCCTGTGCTCAAAATGGCTTTGGGCTCATTCCGAGTAAGAGCTGAGTCACTAAAGGCGACTGAGTCACCACATGAGCTTGTCTGTGGCTACCCCCACCAGCCCTGTGTCAGCCTCCGCCTCTGATACCCACAGGGCTGCCCCTGCCCCTCTTCATGTCTTTACCCAGGCATCACGCAGGGAGCCTTCTCTGACTCAAAGTGCACTCCCAGGGATCCCAGCCTCTGTCTCAGCTCTATTCTTCCCATAAAGGAATCACCCTTGTGTGGTAGAATTCACTTGTTTGTGATGTTTATCCTTCCCGTAAGCTCTGGAAGACAGTTTTCTCTTTTGTTCACTGCTGATCCCAGGAGGAAGGGCAGTGTCAAGCACACCAGGTGCTCCATGAGTATTTGTGGAATGAACTAGCTAAACAGTTTAAGTGATTAGAATCAATGAATGGAACCCTTGAGCTATTTGCTAGGATGGGCTGTGGTGAAACACCCTTTATTGCCCGAGGCCTCAGGACACCTGCCACTCACCAGTGCGGCTGACGGGAGGGGCAGGGCCTTGTGTCCAGCCCAGGGGTGTTGGATTTTGTCCTGAAGGTACTCGGACGCTGCTAGGATGTCTTGATCAGGAAAATGATGGGACCAGATCGGTTGTTTGTGAAAACTCTCACTCGCCACAGCATGGAAGGAGGATGGGGTGGACAAGGCTGAGGCTCTTGCCCCTGGGTCTCCAGCACATGCGTCTGCCTTGGGTCTGCTCGGACCTGGGGAGTGGCAGCCGCACTGCGGGGCAGATGAAGGCAGAGAGAGCATTTGTTCTCCAAAATGCTGACGGGAGACGGCTTGCCCCAGCTGCTGCCTCGGTCCTGAAAGGAATTCCAAAGGCAGTTTCCTTGGATCCCACTCAGACTCAAGAACACGCTGCCTCTCTTAAATGCAAGGTGGCAAAGGGGAACAGAATGGCGGGACGTGGGGGACACCAGAGGACAGATGGGGCTGCAGCCCTGCACGGCCACAGGTCTGCCTCTGCCCAGCCACCTCCCTCCTTGGGCCTTCATTCTGCTCCTCTCTACCCAAGGCCAGCCACTCCCCTGGCCTACAACGAACCACCCATGTCCCCGTGGAGGGCAGCGTGCACCCTGGGGGCCCTCCCAGCCAAAGGACGGCCCCTAGGCTCCAGCTGCCCAGGGACCCTGAGCAGCTGCTCTCAATTCTTGTCATCACAGCCGAAAAGGACCTGTAGATGAGGGTATCCTACACCACCAGCCCCGGGGGACATGCTCAGGCCGGAAGAAGCCACCAAACACTGCCACCACCTTCCCGGCTCCAGAGCCTCTGTGCCAACACCAGGGCCCCTTGGGCCCGCCCAGCCCACAGACCTTGGACTCTGATGGGCTGTCAGGAAAGGCACAGGCGGAGCCCAGGTCCTGCCCAGCAGGTGCAGTTCCCAGGCTGCCTCTGGGTGGCGTGCTTGGACCAGTCAGGTGCCCTGTGTTCGCCTAACACCACGGAACCCGTCTCCTGCTGCCAGGGCTGTGCAAACCAGTAGAAGCACAGACGTGGGCATTCCTCAGCCCTGCCCAGGCCCCGAGGGTGGCGGGTCAGGCGCTTCTGCACAAAGGCTCCGGTCCTCCAAATCACACAGACCCCCATTTTCCTTGTTTTCTAGAACTTCCATAGCAAGCTACCACAGACTAGATGGCTTCAGCAGCAGAAACGTATCCGCTGACCATTCTGAAGCCTGAACGTCCGTGACCAAGACGTTGACAGGTGTGGTCTCTGCCGAAGCCTCTCTTCCTGGTCTGCAGACAGCCACTCTCTCGCTGCCTGTTCACATGGCCTTTCCTCCACACGTGCTCAGCCGGGGAGACTGTGAGTCACCCGGTCTCTTCTTACAGGAATGCCAGTCATGTTGAATGACAGCTCCACCTTCATGCCTCATTTCTACTTAATCACCTCTTTATTTATTTATTTAAGACTGAGTCTCACTCTCTTGCCCAGGCTGGAGTGCAGTGGCGCCATCTCAGCTCACTGCAACCTCTGCCTCCCGGATTCCAGGGATTCTCCTGCCTCACCCTCCTGAGTAGCTGGGATTACAGGTGTGCGCTACCATGCCCAGCTAAATTTTTGTATTAGCAGAGACGGGATATTGCCATGTTGGCCGGGCTGGTCTTGAACTCCTGAGCTGAGGCAATCGGCTCACCTCCGCCTCCCAAAATGTTGGGATTATAGGCGTGAGCCACCACACCTGGCCTAAATCACCTCTTTAAAGGTCTTATCTTTTTTGTTTCTTTTTTTGAGACAGAGTCTTGCTCCATCGCCCATGCTGGGGTGCAGTGGCACAATCTCGGCTCACAGCAACCTTTACCTCCCTGGTTCAAGCGATTCTCCTGCCTCAGTTCCCCGAGCAGGTGGGACTACAGGTGCCCACAACCACACCTAGCTAATTTTCGTATTCTTTTTTTTAGTAGAGACAAGGTTTCACCATATTGGCCAGGCTGGTCTCAAACTCCTGACCTCAGGTGATCCGCCTGCCGCGGCCTCCCAAAGTGCTGGGATTACAGGTGTGAGCCACCATGCCCGGCCAAAGGTCTTATCTTCAGATATAATCACATAACCAGTTACTGGGGGTTGGGACTTCAACACATGAATTTTGTGGGACACAATTTCAATCCATAACAGTGACGTAAGGTTCTTGTACTATATGTGAAGTGGTATAACATTATGTAAATGAGACAATTCAGTGCAGAAAGAAATGTCTTTTCGACAAATGGTGCTGGAACTATTGAATATGCATGTGCAAAAAGAAAAAAGAGCCTCCATCTATACCCGGACGACATACGAAAATAACTCAAAATGCAACTGTAAACCTAAATGTCACGTCTACGGCTGTACCCTTTCCGGAGGTAAACACAAGCGAACATTTCTGTGATCTTGAGTGGGATCTTGAATGGACAAAGATTTTTTAGCTATGGTATCAAAAGCATCATCTATACAAACGATAAACCAGACTTCATCAGAATTAAAAGCGTCTGCTCTCGGGAAGGCACTGTTAACAGAATTAAAAGGCAATTCACAGACTGGAAGAAAGCATTCTAAAATCACATATCTGATAAAGGATTCACATCTGGAATATTTAAAGAACAAAATGCCTTATAGTACCCCCGACCCTTATCCGTGGTTTCGCTTTCTGTGGTTCCAACCACCAGGAGTAAACTGTGGTCTGAAAATATTACGTACAACATGATATTTTGAAAGAGGGAGAGAGAGCCCACATTCACATAACTTTTACGGCAGTATACTGTTATATTGTTATATTTTAGTATTAGTTATTGTTAATCTCTTACTTTGCCTAGTTTGTACACTGAACTTTATAATAGGTATATAATTATAGGAAAAAATGTAGTATGTATAGAATTCAGTACTAGCTATGGTTCGAACATTCATTGGGAGTCTTCGAATGTATACCCCGAAGATAAGGAGAAACTACTGTAATAAGTAAACAAATCATCCAATTTGTTTTGAGGTTTTTGGATTTTGGGTTTTTTTTTTTTTTTTTTTTTTGAGACAGGGTATCATTCTGTTGCTGAGGCTGGAGTGCAGTGGCACCATCATAGCTTACTGAAGCCTTAATGTTCCAGGCTCAAGCAATTCACCCACTTCTGCTTCCTGAGTGGCTGGGGCTACAGGCATAACCCATCACACCCAGCTAATTCATTTTTTGCAGAGATGGGGTCTCACTATGTTGCCAAAGCTAGTCTCAAACTCCCAAGTTCAAATGATCCACCCACGTTGGCCTCCCAAAGTGCTGGGATTAAAGGCATGAGCCACCATGTGCAGCCACAATCCAGTGTTTAATAAGGATTTTAATAGATTTTAAAGGATGCAGGCCACCTTGTGTGATTGCATTCACTTTCCTGCACTTTGCAGACATGGCGTGTTTCACCAGTTGAAGGTCAGGGGCCGCCCACGTGGAGCAAGCCCACCAGTGCCACGAAGGTGAGGGGCCACCCACAGGGAGCAAGCCACCAGTGCCATGAAGGTCAGGGGCCACCTGCATGGAGCAAGCCCACTAATGCCACGAAGGTCAGGGGCCACCTCTGTGGAGCAAGCCCACCAGCGCCACAAAGGTCAGGGGCCACCCACGTGGAGCAAGCCACCAGTGCCACGAAGGTCAGGGGTCGCCTGCGTGGAGCAAGCCACCAGCGCCACAAAGGTCAGGGGCCGCCCACGTGGAGCAAGCCCACCAGCACCACAAAGGTCAAGGGCCGCCTCACGTGGAGCAAGCCACCCGTGCCACATTTCCATCGGCGTGTGCTCGCTGCACATCTCTGAGTCACACGTGAGTAAGTTTTGCAATGTGTCAAACTTTATTATTATATCTGTTATGGTGGTCTGTGGTTAGTGATCTTTGCAGTTACTATTGTCATTGTCTTCAGGCTCCATGAACCACACATATAAGAAAGTGAATCTAATCGACAAATGCTGTGTGTGTTCTGACTGCTCCACTGCCCGGCCGTTCCTCCCTCTCTCCCTTTCCTTGGGCCCCCCTAGTCCCTGAGAAACAACAATTTGAAATTAGGCCAAAGAATAACCCTACAATGACCTCTGAGTCCTCAAGTGAAAGGTCAATCACAAGCTAGAAATGCTGAGGCTCAGTGAGAAGGGCATGTTGAAAGCCGAGACGGTGGAAACTAGGCTCGTGCACCAAGCTGTGAATGCGAAACAGGAAACGTTCTTGAAGGAAATTGAACACGCTACCGCCTGGAACACGTGAATAAGAACGCAAAATGGCCAATCACTGACAGGGAGAGAGTTTTAACGGCCTGGGTGGAATGATCAAACCAACCACACCATTCCCTTAAGCCAGGGGTCCCCAACCCCCAGGCCACATGGCAGGAGGTGAGCGGCAGGCGAATCAGATCAGCAGCAGCATTAGATTCTCAAAACAGTGTAAGCCCTACCGTGAATTGTGCGTGCAAGGGATCAAGGCTGCACCCTCCTTATGAGAATCTAACTAACGCCTGATGATCTCAGGTGGAACCGCTTCATCCTAAACCTTCCCCTCAACCCCTAGTCCATGGAAAAATTGTCTTCCACAAAATCGGCCAAAAAGGTTGGAGACCACTGTCTTGAGCCAAAGCTTAAGCCAGAGCAAAGCCCTAAGGTTCTTAAATTCTACGGAGGTGGCCGGGCACAGTGGCTCACACCTGTAATCCCAGCACTTTGGGAGGCCGAGGTGAGCGGATCACCTGAGGTCGGGAGTTCGAGACCAGCCTGACCAACATGGAGAAACCCTGTCTCTACTGAAAATACAAAATTAGCCAGGCGTGGTGGCTCCTGCCTATAATCTCAGCTACTCAGGAGGCTGAGGCAGGAGAATCACTTGAACTCAGGAGGCAGAGGTTGTAGTGAGCCGAGATCCCGCCATCACACTGCAGCCTGGGCAACAAGAGCAAAACTCCATCTAAAAAAAAAAAATCTATGGAGGCTGAGAGAGGTCAGGAGGCTGCAGAAGAAAAGTTAGAAGCAAACAGAGCTTGGTTTATGAGGTTTGAGGAGAGAAATCATCTCCGTAACACGGAAGTTCGAGGTGAGGCAGCAGGTACTGATGGAGAAGCTGCAGCTAGTTACCCGGAAAACCCGGCTGAGATCATCGACGAAGCTGGCCATGCTACACGGGGTTTTCATGGAGACAACATAGTTTTCTGTTGGAGGAAGATGCCATCTAAGCCTTTCATAGCTAGAGAGAAGTCAGTGCCTGGCTTTGAAGCTTCACAGCACAGGCTGACCCTCTTGTTAGGGTCGAATGCAGCTGGTGGCCTCCGACAGAAGCCAGTCCCCATTCGCCATTCAGAAAATCCTAGGGCCCTTAAGAATTATGCCAGATGTACTCTGTCTGTGCTCTAGAAATGGAGCAACACAGCCTGGAGGGCAGCGCATCTGTTTACGGTATGGTTCACGGAATCCATTAAGCCCACTGTTGAGAGCTGCTGCTCGGGGAAAACAAGATTCCTTTCATAATATTATTGTGAACCTGCCCATCACGTTCGTGTCTGTAATCCCAGAACTTTGGGAATCCGAGGTAGGAGGATCACTTGAGCCTAGGAATTCGAGACCAGCCCGAGCAACATAAGGAGACCCTATCTTTACAAAAAATTTAAAAATTAGCCAGACATGGTAGCTCATGCCTGTGGTCTCAGCTACTCAGGAGACTGAGGTGGGAGGATCGCTTGAGCTGGGGACAGCAAGGCTGCAGTCAGCCACGGTCACACCACTGCACTCCAGCCTGGGTGACAGAGCGAGACTCTGTCTCAAAATATATTTCTATTCATTGGCAATGCACCTAGTTACCAGAGCACTGGTAGAGACCCAGACGGAGATTCTAGCTGTTTTCGGCCTGCAACGCCATTTCCACTCTGCAGCACACGGACCAAGGGGTCGTGTCGACTTCCAAGTCTTACTATTGAAGAAACACATTTCTAAGGCTATAGCGGCCGCAGACACTGATTCCCATGATGGCTCTGGGCAAAGTTCACTGAAAACCTGGAAAGGATTCGGCATTCTAGATGCCATTAACAACATTGATGATTCACGGGAGGAGGTTAAAACAGCAACACGGACAAGAGTTTGGGAGAAGCTGATCTCGACCCTCATGGGTGACTCTGAGAAGCTGGAGATGTCAGTGGGGGAAGTCACTGCGGATGTGCTGGAAACAGCAAGAGAACCAGAATTAGGAGTGGAGCCTGAAGATGGGACAATTCTGCTGCAATCTCAGGATGACATAACTTTTTTTGAGATCAAGTCTTGCTCTGTTGTGCAGGCTGGAGGGCAGTGGCTCCGTCTCGGCTCACTGCGACCTCTACCTGTATGTAGGTTCAAGTGATTCTCATGAGGCGGCTGCACAAGTGGCTGGGATTACAGGTGCCCACCACCACGCCTGGATAATTTTTGTATTTTTAGTAGAGGCAGGGTTTTGGCATGTTGGCCAGGCTAGTCTCAAACTCCTGACCTCAAGTGATCCACCTATCTCGGTCTCCCAAAGTGCTGGGATTATAGGCATAAGTCACTACACCTGGCCCATTGTTTTGTTTTTTACTTTGGAACGTGTGTGGTCTTTTAACCGTAGCCAACAGTAAACCCATGTTTACATGTGAGCATCACACGGACTGCTGGTACGCTTGGGTTTGCAGAGCATGGCTCTGAGGGTAGGCGCTGCAGGCAGCCTGGAGTCTGCCCCTGCGTGCTGAGGCCGGGATTATTTATCTCTGAGGCAGACGCTGCTCGGGGTCTCCTGCAGGAAGGGTCCTCCCTCCCCAGTCATGCCCAGCATTTCTTCAGGGTTAAGCATTGCCTCTTTTTTTCCAAAAGAAGAAAAAAAACTTATTGTGGTAAAATACACATAACATAAAATTTACCATCTTAACCATTTTAAGTATATAATTCAGCGGTATTAAATATATTCATGATGACTGTACCACATCATGAATGCATTTAATATGTAAAAGGTTAAATATGTAAAAGGATGTGAAAGGTTTCATCTCCAGAACCTTTCAGTCTTCCCAAACTGAAACTCTGCCACCATTAAACATTCGCTTCCCACTCTCCCTCCCCCAGCCCCTGGCACCCACCTTGCCACTCTCTGTCTCTGGGAATGTGACTTGTGACTGCTTCAGGGACCTCTTTTAAGTGGAATTACACAGTATTTGTTATTTTGTGTCGGGCTTATTTTCCCTAGCTCAGTGTCCTCAAGGTTCATCTGAGTTGCGGTGTATATCGGAATCGCCGTCCTCTCTAAGGCCGAGGAACGTCCCGTTGTATGGATGGACCACATTTTCTCATCCACTCACCCGTTCATGGACGCTTGGGTGCTTTTACGTTTTAGCTGCTGTGAACACAGGTGTACAAGTGTGTCTTTGAGACCTGTGGGGCGGCTTATGGTAGAGAATTGTGTCTGCTTTTCTGCAGCTCTAAACAAAGAGGGAATTTTTTTCCCTTCTTACTTTGTCAACATTTATTTCACAAGAAACTGGGGAAGCTGGCAGGTTTTTTTCAAAGGGACAGTGCCTTGCTTTGTAACTCAGGCTGGACATGAACTCCTGGGCTCCAGTGATACTCCTGCCTCAGATCCCAAGCAGCTGGGACCACAGGCACACACCACTACACCCAGCTAACGGGCAGGTTTTAAGGCCAAGTGTAGAAGTTCCATTAATTAATTCTAAGAGGGAAAGAAGGCCAGAGTGGGAAGCCCAACATTGACAAAACATAAAGAAATAAGGCAGAAAAATATTATTGACACACGGAAGATTGGCCCATGGAAGATTGACACACGGAAGATGACTGACCCATGGAAGACTGGCACTTGGAAGATGGACCCATGGAAGATTGACACATGGAAGATGATTGACCCTGGAAGATGGACCCATGGAAGAGATGAAACCTCATTTAATATGTAAAAGGTTTAATATGTAAGCCTTTTACATATTAAATGAGATGGTCTAGCCCTCTGGAGTATCAGCAGCTGCGTGGAGCAGCTGAGGCCTTCTGGACCAACCAGCCAGGGGCTGGCACCAGCTGTCAGGCTCATGAGAGGCATTGCCACATCCAGCCCAGGTCAGCTGCCAGATGGCCAAGCTGCACAGTAGCCATAGAGAACTGCCCAGCTGAGCCCAACCCCAGTAGCCTGGCCCATAGAGCCATGAGCAAATAAAATTGTTTAGCCCACTAAGTTTGGGAGCCGTTTGCTATGCAGCAAAAGACAGCTGATACTCCAGGACTTCCTAGAAAACATAGGCTGAGGCCAGGGTTAAGGTGAGTCATTTATTAAGGAGATACAATTCCAGGCAGTAGTGATTCAGGGAAGAACTGGCAGCGAAGCCAGGAACAGCGTTAGCGTCTGACACCTGGCTTGTGACGAGCGGCACAGATGCGGTGGGTTGCTCAGCACGTGTGCTCTCAGATGCCTGCAGGCTGGCATTTCACCCCTGTCTAGAAGTGGCAGGAAGGAACAGCCAAGAGGGAGATGGTGCCCTCCCAGCCCCGGTGACGGATCAGCACCAGGTGGCACCACCGGGACCCAGGTGGGCCTGGCGCAGGTGGCTGAGACAGAGGCCAGGAACCTAGGGGACAGTGGCCCTAGGACCATCCAGGGGCAGAGATTACACAAAACTGTGCAGTGTTGGAAAGTGAGGAAGGCATCCCGCCTTCACCCTGCACACAGAGGCTGGGTGTGATGTGTCGGAGAGCAGCTGCTGGTCTTTCTCAGGAATGTCATTTCCGTTCAAGAGCTTTATGCTGGGCGGGATGCGGTGGCTCACACCTATAATCCCAGCCCTTTGGGAGGCCGAAGTGGGTGGATCGCTCGAGGCCAGGAGTTCAAGACCAGCCTGGGCAACACGGTGAAACAAGCCTCATCTCTACCAAAAGTACAAAGATTAGCCAGGTGTGGAGGCGCGCGCCTGTAGTCCCAGCTAACACTAACACACCGTATTAGTTTCTTTATCCCCAAGTGCCTCTGCGTCAGATAAGCTGTGGATCCCTTTCTCCAAGAGTCCCTCCCCGGCTGCGTCTTTGCCCTCTGCTGCTGGAAGGCTCCTTCCTGGGTTCCGGGCTCTGTCTCAATCAGGCCGGTGCCTCCCTCCAGGGTTAACGCTGAGGAAGCCGCCTGGGTCCTGCCTCACTCTGATGAGGTGGCGTTAAAATGCCGCTGGCTCGTTGCGGTCTAGCAGTGAGCGCCAAAGCCAGAATGAGGCCATGAGGCAGGTATAGCTCCCGGAACACAGCAGCACCAACGGCCACCTGGAGAACAAGCAGTTGAGGGACAGTCCCGGCGGGGGCTGCGGCCCAGGCATCCGGGAGGCGTGGGTCGGAGGGTGGCGGGCATCGTCAGGCGGTGTGGGTGCCGGCGGAAGAGCAGCATGAAACAGGCAGATGCCACCCGTGAGAGCCTGAGGGGCCCCTGAAGAGAGGAGTCATCTCCTCCGAGGAGGGTGGCCAGGCCGCACGGCCACACTCATGAGTGGCGACACTCTGGGGCGTTGACCTGCTCAGCCGAAGGGGCTCCTGGCTGCGTCGCCTGCCCTGCCGTGGAGGAGCTTCTGCACTGAGAGGTGCGGAGGGGCGGGTGTTGGAGGCACAGCCCAAGTCCCCTTGGAGTCGACGCCGTGTGATGGAGGCCAGGAACCCGGGGGACGGTGCAGCACCTTCCAGGTGCACGAAACCCAGGATGCCGCGTGACGTCTCACCCCACCAGGAAGACCAGCATGAGCCTGGAGCCAAGGGGCAGAAGCAGGTGTGCTCTCTACTCCCCTCCCCACCCAGCGACCCCTGAGTGCTTCCTGTCCCTGAAACACTGGCTGGGCGAAGCTGGGGGTCCTCATCTGCTAAGGGGCATGCTCTTGACAGGAGCCACGACTCAGGTCCCTGCTGCTGGGCACTGGGACTCTGGTGTCCTGGGTTGAGGTGGGGAGAGGAGTGGCTGTCTTGGAGGAGAAGCTGGCCCCGAGCAGCGGAGGACATGGGGCTGCTGCACAGGGGCGGGAAGGGACCCCATGGGGCCAGGCCAACCTCAGGACGCCCTTGGCCTGTGTCACTGTGCTTGGGCACGTGCAGCCACCCCTAGCCCAGTGAGTGTGGTTATTAGGGGCTCAGTCCCCTCATGTAGCCAGGGAAGGCTCAAAGACCTACGGAAGTGGTAGTCAAGGGAGAGGAGGCGAAAAGCGAGGATGGAGAAAGAAGGGAGCCCCGTCACGGCCCAGTGAGAAGCCATGGTGGAGGCAGCTGCAGTGCAGGGGCAGTGCTGTGCCCATAATTGTGCACCTCAAAGCCTTCTCTTGGGGGACAGGCCCCAGGAACCATGAGGAGCTCCTACCCCAACGTGGATGGAGAAGACGGACTCTGTGGCCCGAGGCACGGACTGGCTGCCACGGTGTGCCACTCAGGCCTCCCCTCTAGATATCTACCCTGAGGAGTCGGGGCCATGGCCTCCAGGCACCCCTGCCACCCACTCAGCAGAACCGGAGATGTCTCATTCTGCTCAGGCTGCCATAAAAAAATACCACCGACCCGGAAACTGAAACACCAGACACTTCTCATAGTTCTGGAGGCTGGGAGTCCAAAACCAGGGTGCCAGCATGCAGGTTCTGGCGAGGGCTCTCTTCCTGCCTCACAGACAGCCGCCTTCTCGCCGTGTCCTCACGTGGCCTTTCTTTGATGCACGTCTGGTGGGGGATGTCATCCTCTTTCCGTAAAGCCACCAGTGGTGTTGAATTAGGACCCCATCCTTGTGATCTCATTTCACCTGAAAACCTCCTAAAAGCCTTTTCTGCAGTCACACTGGAGGTCAAGGCACAACAAATAAACTTTTGGGGAGACACAGTTCAGTCCGTATCTGCACGAGCCTGTCAGTCTCCAGCTATGGTCACACACTCACGCCTTTCTCCTTGCGGTTTTTGCCTCACACAGTTTGATGCTCTGTGGTGGGGTGCACGTCCCTGAAGGATTGTTATGTGTTCTTGAACAATTTGACCCCTTTATCATTATGGAATGCTTCCTCTTCATCCCTGATGGCTTTCTTTGCTCTGAAGTCCGCCTCGTCTGAAATTAAAATAGCTACTCCCGCTTTCTTTCCATTAGCGCTGACATGGTACCTCTTTCTCCACTTGTTTACTTTTAGGCTGTGTGTGTCCAACTTTAAAGTGTGTTTCTTACAGACAGCATTTAGTTGGGTGTCATTTTTGTTTCCCACTCTGATTTAAACATCTCTGGGTTGTGTGTTTTGTTTTGTTTTGAGACGGAGTCTGGCTCTGTCGCCAGGCTGGAGTGCAGCAGTGTGATCTCGGCTCACTGCAACCGCCACCTCCCAGGCTCATTTTGTTTATTTGTTTTCTTTGCTGGGGGTGTTTTTTGTTTTGTTTTGTTTTGGCATTTATCCCGCTTGGCGTTTTCTGAACTTCCTGGATCTGTGGTTTGGAGTCTGACATGAATTTGGAGAAATTCTCAGTCATTATCGTTTCAGATTTTTCTGGCTGTTGTTCCTTTCCTTCTTTCTTTCTTCTCCTTCTGGTGTTTGTGTCACACCTTTTATGGGTCTCCTACAGCTTTTGGATATTCTGTTCTGGTTTTTTTTCAGCCATTGGTCTCTTTCCCTTTCCCTTTTGGAAGTTTCCATTGAGCTATCCTCAAGCTCAGAGGTTCTTTTCTCAGCTATGTCCAGTCTGCTAATGAGCCAATCAAAGGCAGTCTTCATGTCTGTGGCAGTGTTTTCTATCTCTCATGTTTCTTCTGGGTTCCTTCCTAGACTTTCCATCTGTCTGCTTACATTGCCCATCTGTTCTTGTGTGCTGTCTGCTTTATCCACCAGAGCTCCTGGCATCTTATTCATTGCTGTTGTAAATTACTGGGCTGATAGTCCCAATGATACCTGCCAGGTCTGGTTCTAACGGCTGTTCTGGCTCTTCAGACTCTGCTGTGGGTTTGTTTGCTTGGCCTTTTAGTATGTCTTGGAATATTTTCTTGATAGCCAGGCATGATGTACAGAGTATAAACAGCTGCTGTAAAGATGCCTTTAGTGATGGGGTTGTAAGATGGGGGGGCGGTGCAGAAATTCTATAATCTTTTAACCAGGTCTCAGTCTTTAGTGAGCCTGGCGCTGGGCTGTGAACTTCACAAGGGTTTCTCAGCCGCCCACCCCTCGCCTTCTCAGGTGGGGCAGGATGGCTCAAGGGGGCAGAAGTGGGGTGTTTCTCTTCCCCCAGCAGGTTATGCTCTGGCTGAACAGCTTCTCCTGAGGGCAGTTCTTGTTAAGAACAGAATGTTCGGCCGGGCGCGGTGGCTCACGCCTGTAATCCCAGCATTTTGGGAGGCCGAGGCGGGTGGATCACGAGGTCAAGAGATCGAGACCATCCTGGTCAACATGGTGAAACCCCGTCTCTACTAAAAATACAAAAATTAGCTGGGCATGGTGGCGCATGCCTTAGTCCCAGCTACTCGGGAGGCTGAGGCAGGAGAATTGCTTGAACCCAGGAGGCGGAGGTTGCGGTGAGCCGAGATCGCGCCATTGCACTCCAGCCTGGGCAACAAGAGCGAAACTCCGTTTCAAAACAAACAAACAAAAGAACAGAATGTTCTGGTGTGTTTCAAAATGATTCCATTTTCTGTTCTCCTACCTGAAGAATGAGGAGATTTTTCTCTGATATTCACTGTGAGAATGTGGTAGAACTCCTGGGTTAAAACACACATGCGTGGGGTCCCCCATGGCTGGATCTGCTGGGGGAGTTTGGAGTTGCCCACACTGAGTCTCCAGCGATTCGTCAGCTAGGGTTTTGTTCCCTGCCCTGGAACAGGCTCCTGAGGTGGTGTCCACTGATGTGTCTCTGCTCTGGCAAACCATGGCCCCTGTACTGACAGGCCAGCACCTGCCAGCCTCTCCAGTCTTGGGCGTACCAGGTACCTATGTCCTCACGGCTCTTTTGGGTGTGGGAAGAATTGCTGATTTTCAGTCTGCTCAGCTGACTCATTGTTAGGGTGGAGCAGCAACTCCCGAGCTCCTCACAGGAGGTACCAGAGACTGGAAGTCCAGTTTGGGCAATGGCAGAGTGCTTGACCCAGACCACTCCATCCACAGGGGCTCCCCTGGAAGGCATCTTTCCCGGGGGCTCCTCCGAGCTTGGCTGGTAGAGTCTTGAGCTGCAGTCCAAGGTTGGTCCTGCCCAGCCACCTTTCTTCCCTCCCCTTCCACAGGTGCCACAACCACACCTCCAGCTGGAGCTCCCACCTACTCCTACTTCATCTCCCCTCCACCCCTCACAGGAAGTCCCCACCCCATAAATCCACTTCCCGTTCTGTCTTGGCATCTGCAGGACAAGTCCCAGATGGCCTCAGAATGAGCAAGCCCCTCCCTTCTCATGCAAGAATACCTGCAGAACACACTGGAAATGCAACAGCCGGGTCTAGGGAGGGGCTGGCCAGCAGCGCTGGCTCTGCTCCTCTGCCTCCTGGGGCGGGATGTGCCTCACATTGTAGCCCGTGAGTCAGGTCACCCTGGGTGTGGTGCAGAGTGCAGCTTTGGGGTCCCTCAGCTGTGTGAAGTGGGACATGCATAGACAAGGCTCCATTCGTTCTGGGCAGCTTTCTGGGGCCTCAGGACCGGCTCAGCATGGATCCTCGGCTTCTACCATTCCCTGCTGCCTGCCTGTGAGTAATAAAGTGGCTTTTCATAACGTATGGTGTGAGTGTCCTGTCTCCCTGGACTCGTGCAAGTGGGCTGATGCTGGTGCATGGTATCGGGGAGGTCTTTAGAGTCCTCCCCTGAGGCTGAGTCCAGGCCCGGCTGTCTTAGTTCATCTGTGTTGCTGCAAAGGAGCACCTGGGGTTCGGTCATTTATAAAGAAAAGCAGTTTATCTGGCTCACCGTTCTGCAGGCTGTACAGGAAGCATGGCACCAGGGTCTGCTTGTGGTGACAGCTTCAGGAGCTTCCACTTGTGGAGGAGGTGAAGGGGAGCCAGCATGGCATGGCAGGAGAAGAGGGGGCGAGGGCAGGGGGCGGGGGCTGGGCTCTTTCTAACAACCTGACCTCACAGGAGGTGAAGGGGAGAACTTGGCCCTACAGGAGGGGCACCAGGCCCCACCCCCAGCATCAGGGATCACATTTCAATATGAGGCTTGGAGGGGACCCACGTCCGAACACACCGACAGTGAACTTGCTTCCCAGCCTCTGCTTCCTGGGGTTCCAACTGACACCAGCCCCAGGGTCTGGATCTCTTGGTGCCCTGGAGCTGTGGGGTGAATCAGTGCTTCTCACAGGGGGACCTTCCTGTGGCCTTTTTTTTTTTTTTTTTTGACAGCGTCTCACTCTGTCACCCAGGCTGGAGTGCAATGGTGTGACCTCGGCTCACTGCAACCTCCACCTCCTGGGTCCAAGCCATTCTTGTGCCTGAGCCGCCCAAGCAGCTGGGATTACAAGCACGTGCTACCACTCCCAGTCAATTTATATATTTTTAGTAGAGACGGTATTTCCCCATGCTAGCCAGGCTGGTCTAGAACTCCTGACCTCTGGTTATCTGCCCACCTTAGCCTCCCGAAGTGCTGAGATTTCAGGTGTGAGCCACTGTACCCGGCTAATTTTTGTATTTTTAGTAGAGACGGGGTTTCACCATGTTGGCCAGGCTAGCCTGTGGCCTTTCTGGTGGACTTCCTCTGCCCCTTTAAATCAGGTAGCCGCAGCTCTCACTGCTGATGAGCCTCTTCTGTTCGACTTTTCTTTATAATTTTATTCCTTTTCTATCAGTTCAGAGATTGTTTCTCCAGAGGGTTACCATTCTAACACTCACGCCCATGCCATCTGTATTTTAAAGGTTGTATTGATGATCACTATGGGTTAATAGGGGAGAAAATAATTTTTATGAAGAGTCTGCACAATTACAACAATTCTCCTAATCATGAGACGCCTGCTTCGGAGTTTCCATGCCTGCAACATGGAAAGTCCAGCCTTTCTGGGATACTACAGGGCTCATATGCACAGTCGCTCAGGTTATGCACAACACAAGGGCACCCCATTCACATGAAAACGTCTTTATTATTTAGAAAATCTGCAGAGCACTGTGTAGACACAAATTAGGGATTACCTTACATGAGGCTTTACTAATTTATGACAGCAATTATCTATGCGTTGTTATGGAAGTTTGGGGGACAAAATGAATTACTGTTTTGAGATCTCACAAAGCTTGGGAGACTGAGATTGGCCTGGGGCAGCAGCGGTGGCTCCCATTTGCAGGGAGTTTGCTGCTGAAGAGGAATCCATGCACATAACAGGCTCCAATGATCCACACAGGGCCACGTGGGGCTTTGGCTGAGGGCTAAGCTTCGCATGCACGGCATGAAACTCCAAGAGCTGAGCGAGAGGGGCCACCTGGGAGCCTCTGAAGGGCCTGCAGTCTGCACCAGGACAAGGCCCCTCCGACCATGTCAAGTGGAGAGCACCCAGGAACCACTGGGTTGGTTACGGAACCTCAGAAAGTCCCTGCCACTAGAAAGAAATGTTTACATTACTGAAAAAAATGTTTGCAAAAAAGGTGAAATTGCAGAACAAGGGAAAGACTCAGCAGAATGCAGCCTAGAGACCTCAGGATGGAGACATGAACTCAGTTTCTGTCTCCTTGTCCACCAAGAACCCCGTAGACAGGGCAGAATACTCACTGCATCCAGCGCTGAGACTGAGACCAGAGACGCACCAGCATATCCACCTCCTGAGAAGCTGAGACCCAGAACACCTTCCGAGGCCCCGTGTCGGGCGTGTCCTGAAGGGTGAGCAATGCTTCCTGCCCACTGAGAAGTACCCATCTGGAGATGAGATTTCAGCCCCTCCACCCCACGCCAGCAGGAGTCTCTCCCCAGGCTGGTGTGACCCACGCATAGAGCACACACACATGTGAGGGGCACCAGCTGCGAGGAGGGGGTGCCAGCGCCCCCCAGACTGCACCTTAACCTTCCCACCCTAAAGTGAGACAGACTGGATGCCCCACAGGCCAGGGCTGCCTCACGCCACACTGGCTGCCCCAGCTCTCTGAACCAGCATCCCCTCCACGTGGCTCCCCCACCCATGGACACGCGGCATCTCCATCAGCCTTGGCCCTGGGCAGAGTGACTGTTTTCCATGCGTTTGTGGGATTTTAAAAATAAACTTCTGTTGCCTCGTTAGATTATAGGCCTCATGAGAACAGGAACCAAGTCTATTATGGATGGGGTAGGGGAGAGGTTTCCGGAGTTTCAACATGGCACTTCCAGGGCTACAAGGAAGTAAATGGATGAAGAGCTCCTGCTGAGTGGAGGAAGAGGAGCCCTGGGGCCTCTTTATGAAAAAGCAAAAAATAAGCACCACAGAGCTGGTGGTCATGCCACTGGAGGGAGTGAGATCATCCTGCCAGGTGCTGACCACCCCCAACCAGCAGAGGAACATGGGTTCTGCCTCCTGCCCCACCTCTCCTCATTACATACAGAAACGTCTTCGGCATGTGGCCAGAAGCCCGTCTGTAGCCAGATCTGAGCAGAAGGAGTGGGTGCCGCCCTCACATCTGGAGGGAGCCTGAGACTGCCAGGCAGGAGCCACAGGCACAACACAGTGAGGACCCCCTTCCAGATACCACCCCCAACGCCTGACAGAGGCCACAAACAAAACAGTGAGGACCTTCCTCTAGACACCGCTCCCCAGCATGATGAGGAGCCCCTTCCAGAAACCCCCTCTCTGGCTCCTGTTGACCCTCTCCCCAATCTTTGCCAGGCGGGAACCATAGTCCTCTGTGGCACGTTGGACTGTGGTCACCTGTGGCATGTTGAACCGTGATCCTCAGTGGCGTGTTGAATCGTGGTCCTCAGTGATGTGTTGGACCTTGTTCATCTGTGGCATGTTGGACCATGGTCTTCGGTGGTGTGTTGAACCCTGGTCCTCTGTGGCGTGTTGAACCATGGTCATCTGTGGCATGTTGGACCATGGTCCTTGGTGGCGTGTTGAACCCTGGTCCTCTGTGGCGTGTTGAACCATGGTCATCTGTGGCATGTTGGACCGTGATCCTCAGTGGCGTGTTGAATCGTGGTCCTCAGTGATGTGTTGGATCATGTTCATCTGTGGCATGTTGGACCGTGGTCCTCGGTGGCGTGTTGAACCCTGGTCTTCTGTGGCGTGTTGAACCATGGTCATCTGTGGCATGTTGGACTGTGGTCCTCGGTGGCGTGTTGTCTACCTGTCTTCATCAGAAGCACCAGCACCTGCTACACACTCAACAGCACCACTTCCCACCCACAAAACACCGTTCTTCCTAGCAAGAACAAACCGGAAAACGGGACCTGAAGAAGCTGAGAGACTCACCTGAGGTCAGACAGCAGCTGGCTGTGGGCAGAGGACAGAGTCCAGGCCGAGCGCCGCACCCGCCGCTGCCCGCACGTACCCTGTCCTGTCCTGGGTGGAATTCCCGCACCAGCTCGGGAGGAGCCCCTGCCTCCTCACTCTTCCGTGTCCTCATTCCAGGGAAATGGTCTGGAAGAGCACTGGCTCCCCATGGAGCTGACAGTTTCTCTGCTTGCAAATTTCATGAGATTTCTGATTATGACCTCGGATTTCTCTCCACTTTCACCTCTTGCCATTCCTCTTGACTGGTCAGTTTTCATTTCAGGGCAAATTATTCCTTGTATAATTGCATCTTTTCCACAGTTTCATTCAAGAAACTAGGATTCTTTTCATGTAAAAGCTATTTGATGGCAAACACCTTGTTCTAAGTGACTGCCAGAAAGTGCTCACTAATTTAAAATTTTACATTATGATGAGGCAAAGTTAGCAGGATCCAAGGGATGGAGCAATCCCACCTCTCAGACTCTCCCTAGGTGCATCTGTGGAGAAGCCACCCAGTGAGTCCATGCCACTCACAGGTGCCTCTCACAGATGCCTTTCACAGGCTCGTCTCACAGGTGCGCCTCACAGGTGCTTCTCAGAGGTGCACCTCACAGGTGTGTCTCACAGGTATATCTCACAGGTGGACCTCACAGGTGTGTCTCACAGGTGTACCACACAGGTGTGTCTTTTTGACTGTGTCAAGTCCAACCCAATAAGGGCTCCCCAGAATCATCAGTAGGTATGTAGGGACATGAGATGCAGAAGGGACAGGACCAATAGAGACTGTGTCATCGAGCAGTTACCCTTGGGCCTCTCAGGTAAGGGAGCTGGGGTGTTTACACGCAGCTCCCACAGTCATGGGTTCAGGGTTCCCTAGTGGGTGTGGGCTCCTTGCTGCCCCTGAACCTGCTCACCTGCAAGCTTGAGGGCTCCAGGGGCAGGGCAAAGCCGCAGGTAAGGAATGAAGTTCTGTGTGTGGGAGCTGCTGCCGTCACAGTCCTGTTAGGGTGAGCAGGGTGTGGCCCAAACTGTGGACTCCCTCCCAGCCAACCCTCACTCCCACTGGTGCCCCAAATCCTCAGCCCAACACCCCTTTCCTGTCCCTCCCACTCTCTATACTGAGCCCAGCCACTCCACTGTTCCTTGGGCAGGTGGCTCAACAGATCTTGAGGTCAGCAGGCACCCCCAACCCCACCCCATGGCCCAGGAACCCCCAGCACGGCCGCTCCAGCTCGCGGTCCCGTTCAAAACGCGCTTAGCTCATTTCACACGCAGGTGAGCGTCTCAGCTCTGTGGGCACCAAGGCCCCTGAGGGAGGGAGGTTGGCAGGCCTCTTGCTGACCGGGGCAAGATGGGGGCGTCCAGACAGGGGTTATGAGGAACTGGGGGAGGGGGAAGAGCCCACAGGGGAAGAAGGAGGTGGGGAGGGGCTGGGGATGGAGGGAGCTCAGTGTGGGGCAACTGAGCATCCGAAGTCTCCCCGTGCCACCGCCCTAACATCCAGGCGCGACGCGAGATCCTCCCTGGGGGTCGGGGACTGCGCCCGGCAGGCTCTGGAGACTGTTCCGGGGCTGAATGCAAAGCAGGCGACCCTTGGCCCTGGCCCCAAACCCAAGCACTGCAGAGGCCCTACCCTGCCCCTACCCACGTCCCCACCCCGTCCCCAGTCAGAATTCACTATTGTTAGGAAAAGGGGGAGGCCTCTGAGCAGATCCTTGAAAGGAAGTGGCTTTGTGACTGAACGGAGGCAGGAACATCATGGCACTGGGCCCCTGTGGACAGCACAGCTGCTGCGGCAGAGCAACCCCAGGACAGGCAAAATGAAAAGAATGAGAGAAACCTCCAGCCCAGGGTCTGGCAGCTCACAGGTGTCTGCACAGCAGCAATCGGTGTTTTTATCTTCCAGGAAATCGGGAGCAGGGCCACCTGCCCACCAGGCCAGCGCTCACACCAGCCCCAGCCCCAGCCAGGTGCTTCCGGCTACATCACCCCTGCTGGCCCTCGGGGAGTTGGCACAGGAGCTGAGAGTCCTGTGGGAGCAGGCAGGGCTTGCTGCGGCAACAGTGGAGAGGAGAGGCCAGGCTTCGCTGCCAGGCACTCCCGCTGTTCAGGTCCTCCTGCCACCAACGGCCATGTGGCCTCACAGCGGCGTTGCCCTGAAGCTCACCCCCGCTGGGGCCAACAGCAGGAAAGGCTGACTAGCAATGAGGGCAGTTCTGGGCCTCTGGACCCTCAGAGTGTGGGGGAAGGCGGGTACGGTCCCACCTCCACGTCCAGGGTCCCCTCACTGGGGTCTGGGTGTGCTGACCCGGCCCTCTCTCTCTGCTTAGGGGTAAGCTGCGTCTCCTGGAGGCAGGGCCAGGGCCCCGCCACCTCCCCAGCACACCCAAGCCCAGGTCTGGGCTCCCAGCAGGGCCTGGGGTCACCCATGGGACCAACCCAAGCCCTCAGGCAGCTCTGCCGGCAGAAAGGGTCAGGCAGTGTGTGGGATAACCTCCTCAGGGGATTAGTTCTCAGGGCCTGGTCTGCTGGAAGCCAAACGCCTGTCCCCAGCCGCCTGCGACCCCTGCGACAGGACACCCACGGCTTCTCCCAGTCCTCGTTCCACAGGGCTGGCCTCCCTGGAAGGTGGGAAGTCCTGGGGTCCAAGGAGAGGGGGTGCAGGTCCCCATTTGTGGGAGTGAGTCAGCTGCCCCGCCCCGGGTCCCTAATCTCACTAAGAAAGACTTTGCTGATCACAGGCTTTCCTGGAGTCCATGCGCTGCCAGAGCAGTCGCGTCTCCAGGGACAGGCAGCCACCATGAGCCTCAGCGAGGAGCAGGCCCGGAGCTTCCTCGACCAGAACCCCGACTTCGCCCTCCACTACTTTGGGAAGAAACTGAGCCCCGAGAATGCGGCCGCAGCCTGTGAGGCTGGGTGCCCGCCGGGCTGCGCCAGCCTCCGGGAGCTCTTCCAGGTGGAGGAGAGCGAGGCCCTGCTGGAGCTGGTGCAGGACATGCAGGAGAGCGTCAACATGGAGCGCGTGGTCTTCAAGGTCCTGCGGCGCCTCTGCGCGCTCCTGCGGGCCGACCGCTGCAGCCTGTTCATGTACCGCCAGCGCAACGGCGTGGCCGAGCTGGCCACCCGGCTCTTCAGCGTGCGGCCGGACAGCGTCCTGGAGGACTGCCTGGTGCCCCCCGACTCCGAGATCGTCTTCCCGCTGGACATCGGCGTCGTGGGCCATGTGGCTCAGACCAAGAAGATGGTGAACGTCCAGGACGTGGCCGAGGTGGGTCTGTGCCGAGCGTCGGGGAGGTTGCTGTGGGGGTGCATCTCCTGCCCCTGTCCCAGGTGTCTGAGGGTCTGCTGGGATCCTCGGGCCTCCGGGAGGCCTCTTGTCAGGGCAAAGGCCCGTTCTGTGCGGAGGAGCGAGTAGCCAGAGCCCCCACCAGGCACCGCGCCTGGCCGCCTGCCTCCCCGCCTCGGAGCTTCTGGCTCAAGCTGACGTCGTGTGGCCGCCGAGTTGGTTAGACCTGAGGCTGAGAGTCTCGGCTGAAACAGACTCAGGCTCAGACCTGGGTGCCGCTGATTCTGCATCCAAGTCCCATGGCGGGGGCTGTGCAGGCCGAGTGAGGACCCCTGGCTTCCAGGGAGACAGCATAGGTGGGGGCTTCAGGGATCTCTGGGCTGGAGGGAGGCCCTGCCCTAGGATTTGGGAAGGAGAGGTCACAGTCAAAGGTGATTCAGACCCCTAGAGGGAGGGGGAGCCGGGGGAACCCCAAGCTCCCACAGTGGCAGAAGTGGCTTCACTCCATTGGAGCCCACGCCAGCCACCAGGGGAGAGCAAACCTGGGAGCCACTGAGCACAGGGGTCCAGGGCAGGGCTGGAGAGGGAAGAGAGGCTGGGAATCTGGCAGGCTCGCTGGGGTCACTGAAGGCAGGAAGGGCAAGGCTGTCCACACAAAGCACAGGCTGGTCTAGACACTTCCCTCCCGAGGACAGAGGCGGCCCTGGCGGGACTGGAGACCGAGGGGAGTGTGAAGCACTTGCCAGGCCTGGGTGAGAGCAGCCACCAGCAGAGACCTGGAAAGGCCCTGAAGGGCAGCCGGCAAGAGGGGTCTGAGGAAGAAGGGGAGCAGAGAAGCCCCTCCTCCCTGTCCTGCACCCATCCCCAGCTTCCTCTCCTCGTTTCTGTCTCCTCAGCTAAGGAGGCTGCAAGGGACCCAGGCAGCCTCCACTCTTGCTGGATGAGCCTTGGGAATAACCCACCAGGTCCCCTGCCCAGGGGGCAGGCATGGTCCCTCCTTTCCAGGCAACAGGGGCAGAAGTGGAAATCCTCTTTCTTTTTTGAGACAGAGTCTCGCTCTGTGGCCCAGGCTGGAGTGCAGTGGCGTGATCTCAGCTCAATGCAACCTCCACTTCCTGGGTTCAAGCTATTCTCCTGCTTCAGCCTCCTGAGTATCTGGCATTGCAGGCACATGCCACCATGCCCAGCTAATTTTCGTGTTTTTAGTAGAGCTGTGTTGGCCAGGCTGGTCTCGAACTCCTGACCGCAGGCGATCCACCTACCTTGGCCTCCCAAGGTGCTGGGATTGCAGGCATGTGAGCCACCGCCCCCAGCCGGAAGTGGCAATCCTCTTATCCCATCGGCAGTAAGCAAGCAAAGAGGCAGTGACCTAGATACAGTAATCCCCGGGGTTACCTTCATCTCCACTTCCCTCCTAAGAAGTGGGGCACCCACAAAGCAATTGTGCCTCTGGAGCGTGAGTTACCAGGAAGCCGGAAACCTTGGCAGTGGTGGGGTCTGGGGTGGACACCAGCCGCCTCCTCCCTCCCCCGCTCCCTCCTCCCTCCCCGACCGGTTCCCTCCACCCTCTTCCCCTCTCTCTCCTGCCACCCTCCTCCCTCCTTTCCCCGACCTCTCTTCCCTCCCTTCCTTCCTCCTGCACACAATACCAAGACAACTTCTCATCTCCACCGTGTCTGTGCCCTTCTCCCCACCAGGAGTTCATCCCCCGGCTGCCACTGGCTGAGGTTCTCTCGTCCCTGCCCTGCGGGTCCCCTTGAAACTGCTGGGCTGTCCTAGGTCTGTCCCTTCACCTAGCATGGCCCCCAGGGCTGTTCCAGGTCCTGCCAACCACCCCCCACAGTGCCACAGCTGCACTTGCCCCAGCGCCGACCTCCTCCGAGGCCTCCCACCTCCCAGTAGAGCTGGTGCCTCCCTGAGGGGCCCGGCTGGGGTCTGTCCCTCCATTCTGTGGAAACCCCTGGGACATGCTGGGTCTTAGTTATCACAGACTAAGGGAACAGAGACTTGAGTCTAAATTGCCAAAAATGCAAATTTTCATTAACCACTGCCACGTGGTGAGCCACTAGGTTCACCTCTCCGTTTACAGAAGGGGAGACTGAGGCAGAGCACACCTCGGTCTGGCCCAGCTCGCCCTCCTTGGAGGGTGTGAGTAGCAGCAGCTGGATCAGAAGAGCAGCACATTCCTGTGGTGCAGGAGTCCTCAGACCAGGCATGAGGGTCGCACACCCACTGTACCTGCCACAGCCAGGCCGGCACACCACATCCAGGACACCACCCCCCACACACCACGCCCAGAACACCATACCCAGAACACCACACCCAGAACACCATACCCAGAACAGCACACC
>PVKV010017775.1:24897-46784 GCA_004027835.1 Alouatta palliata | reverse complement strand
GGAGAGGTGGGGAAGGGATGGGTAGGGAGGAGGGGAGAAAAAAGATTGTTCTAATATTATACCTGAAATGGACTGTAAGAGCCGCCTGAGATGTCATCCGACAAGAGAGAAGATTTGGCAGAGCGTGGCTGGACGCAGTGGTCAGTGGAGAAAAGAGATTCCTGGCAGCTGGATCCCTGGGGATGAGACAGACAGGAGGATGAGACAGACAGGAGAGGAGCTTCCTGTCATGAAAAATGTCTGGTCAGCAGGAAACCTGGGAAGTTAATTAAACAGACTCAGGTAAAGGTTGGGTCAAGGAAAGGTTAAGGAGCAAAATCTTACTAAGGTTGATGGGAGCCAAAGTGAGAGGTACTTAGGAACTGGCAATAGACATTACCATGAAAACCCTTTGCAATATCAATAGTCTCCAGCATTGAACTCAGAGAACCAGATAGCAAAGTCTTTGTCAGTGGCATCTAGCACTCATTACTTTAAAAGTGTCCTGAATCTGAGAGGTAGAAGTGGCCAAACCAAGTCATAGGAAGGTCTAGGGTACAACACAATTGCTTCCCTCCACAGATGAAATCAAGTTAAAAAGTAATATCAAAAATGCTCTTTAGGCAACACTATCCACAAAAGCAAAAAGGTGGAAATAATCCAAATGTCCATCAACTGATGAATGGATCAACAAAATGTGTTATATTCATACAATGAAATATTACTCAGCCATAAAAAGGAATGAAGTTCTGATCCATGCTACAACATAGATGAACCTTGAAACACTGTGCTCAGGGAAAGAAGCCTGTATAGTATAGGTATATGATTCCATTTACATGAAATATCCTGAATAAGTCCAAAGAGATAGAAGACAGGCTGATGTTTTCTAGGGACTAGGGGCCAGGGGGAGTTGGAATTAATTGGTACAGGGTTTATATTGGGGTGATTTAAATGTTCTGGAATTAGAGAGAGGAGGTGGTTGCATAACACTGTAAAGGTATCAAATGCCAATGAATGCTTTAAAATAGTTTAAAATGTTTAATTTTGAATTTGTAGATTGTTTTTGGCAGTTATGGTCATTTTCACAACACCGATTCTATCTATCCATGAGCATGGGATTTATTTCCATTTGTTTGTGCTATCTATGATTTATTTCAGCAGCGTTTTGTACTTTTCCTTGTAGAGAAGGAGTGTTATCCTTGTAGAGATCCTTTACTCCTCGGTTAGGTATATTCCTTATATTCTTTTTTTTTTTTGAGACAGAGTCTCACTCCGTCACCAGGCGCCAGGCTGGAGTGCAGTCGCGCGACCTCGGCTCACTGCAACCTCCGCCGCCCGGGTTCAAGCAATTCTCCTGCCTCAGCCTCCCAAGTAGCTGGGACTACAGGCGCGTGCCACCATGCCCAGCTAATTTTTTTTGTATTTTTAGTAGAGACGGGGTTTCACCATGTTGACCAGGATGGTCTCGATCTCTTGACCTCGTGATCCGCCCGCCTCGGCCTCCCAAAGTGCTGGGATTACAGGCGTGAGCCACCGCACCCAGCTGGTTAGGTATATTCCTAAGTTTTTGTGGTTTTTTTGCAGCTGTTATAAAAGGTGTTAAGTTCTTGATGGCTGGCATGGTGGCTCACGCCTGTAATCCTAACACTTTGGGAGGCCAAGGTGGGCGGATCACCTGAGGTTGGGAATTCAAGACCAGCCTGGCCAACATGGTGAAACCCCATCTCTACTAAAAATACAAAAAATTAGCCAGGCATGGTGGCACTTTCCTGTAATCCCAGATACCCAGGAGGCTGAGGCAGGAGAATCGCCTGAACCCAGGAGCCAGAGGTTGTAGTGAGCCAAGATCGCACCACAGCACTCCAGCCCAGGTGACAGAGTGAGACTCTGTCTCAAAAAAAAAAGGAGTTAAGTTCTTTATTTGATTCTCATCTTGGTCACTGTTGGTGTATAGCAGTGCTATTGATTTGTGTACATTGATTTTGTATCCTGAAACTTTGCTGAATTCATTTATCAGGTTTAGGAGCTTTTTGGAGGAGTCTTTAGGGTTTTCTACATATACGATCATATCATCAGTGAACAGCAACAGTTTGACTTCCTCTTTACCAGTTTGGATGCTTTTATTTATCTTGTCTGATTACTCTGGCTAGGACTTCTGGTACTACATTGAATAGAAGTGATAAAGTGAGCATCCTTGTCCTGTTCCAGTTCTCAGAGGGAATGCTTTCAACTTTTCCTCGTTCAGTAAACTATTAGCTGTGGATCTGTCATAGGCGGCTTTTATTAGCTTGAGGTATGTCCTTTCTATGCCGATTTTGCTGAGGGTTTTAACCATAAAGTGATGTCAGATTTTGTCAAATGCTTTTTCTGTATCTATTAAAATGATCATATGATTTTTGTTTTTAATTCTGTTTATGTGGTGTATCACATGTATTGGCTTGCTTATACTAAACTTGCATATCTTGCATAAAACCTGCATCCCCAGTATAAAACTCACTTGATCATGGTGGATTATCTTTCTGATATGCTGTTGGATTCGGTTAGCTAGGATTTTGTTGAGCATTTTGGCATCTATGCTCATCAGGGATATTGGTCTGTAGTTTTATTTTTTATTATGTCCTTTCCTGGTTTTGGTAATAGGGTGATACTGGCTTCATAGAATGAGTTAGGGAGGATTCCCTCCTTCTCTATCTTTCTGAATCATTTCAGTAAGATTGGTACCAGTTCTTCTTTGAATGCTTGGTAGAATTCAGCTGTGAGTCCATCGGGCCTTGGACTTTTTTTTCTTGGCAATTTTTTTTATTACTGTTTCAATCTCACTACTTGTTATTGGTCTGATCAGATTTAATCTAGGAGAGTTGTGTACTTCCAGAAATTTATCATCTCTTCTACATGTTCCAGTTTGTGTGCATAAAGGTGTTCATAGTAGCCTTGAATTAGTTTTTGTATTTCTGTGGTGTCGGTTGTAATAGCTACCATCTCATTTCTAATTGAGTTTATTTGGATCTTCTCTCTTCTTGGTTAATCTTACTAATGGTCTAGCAATTTTGTTCAACTTTTCAAATAACCAGCTCTTTGTTTCATTTATCTTTTGCATATTTTTGTTTCAATTTCATTTAGTTCTTCTCTGATCTTTGTTATTTCTTTTCTTCCGCTGGGTTTAGATTAATTTCCCATTTTATTCCACTTTAGTCTGAGGGGGTACTTGATATAATTTTTATTTTCTTAAATTTATTGAGACTTTTGTTTTGTGGACTATCACATGATCTGTCTTGGAGAATGTTCCATGTGCTGATGAAAAGAATGCATATGCTGCAGTTGTTGGGTAGAATGTTCTGTTAAGTCTATTTGTTGTACGGTATAGTTTAAGGCCATTGTTTCTTTGTTGACTTTCTGTCTTAATCATCTGTCTAGTGCTGTCAGTGAAGTATTGAAGTTCCTCACTATTATTGTGTTGCCTTCTATCTCATTTCTTATGTCTAGTAAAATTGTTTTATAAATTTGTGAGCTCCAGTGTTAGGTGCATGTATATTTAGGATTGTGATATTTTCCTGTCAGATGGATTCTTTTATCATTTTATAATGTCTCTTTTTGTTTTTTTTAACTGTTGTTGCTTTAAAGTCTGTTTTGTCTAATATAAGAAGAGCTATCCCTGCTTGAGTTTGGTTTCCATTTGCATGAAATATCTTTTTCTACCCCTTTGTCTTAAGTTTATGTGAGTCCTTATGTGCTAGGTGAGCTTTTTGCACACAGAAGATATTTGGTTGGTGGATTTTTATTCATTCTTCCATTCTGTATCTTTTCAGTAGAGCATTTAATGTAATTCCCATAAAAATCCATCATCATTCTTCACAGAACTACAAAAAAGTTTTAGAATTCTTATGGAACCAAAAAAGGCCCTGCATAGCCAAAGCAATACTAAGCAGAAAGAACAAATCTGGGGGTATCACATTACCTGACTTCAAGCTATACTACAAGCCTGTACTTCCCAAAACAGTATGGTACTTGTATATAAATAGGCATGTAGACCAATGGAACAGAATAGAGAACAGAGAAATAAAGCCAAATATTTACAGCCAACTGATCTTCGACAAAGCAAACAAAAACATTAAGTGGAGAAAGGACACCCTATTCACCAAGTGGTGCTGGGATAATTGGCTAACCACATGTGAAAGAATGAAGCTAGATCCTCATCTCTCACCTTATACAAAAATCAACCTAAGATGGATCAAGGAGTTAAATCTAAGACCTGTAACAATAAAAATTCTAGAAGATAACATCAGAAAAACCCTTCTAGACATTGGCTTAGGCAAAGAGTTCAAGACCAACAATCCAAAAGCAAATGCAACAAAACCAAAAATAAATAGATGAGACTTAATTAAACTAAAAAGCTTCTGCACAGCAAAGGAAATAATCAGCATAGTAAGCCGACAGCCCAAGGAGTGGGAGAAAATATTTGCAAACTACGCATCCAGCAAAGGACCAGTACCCAGAATCTACCAGGAACTCAAACAAACCAGCAAGAAAAAAAAAATCTCATCAAAAAGTGGACAAAGGACATGAACAGACAGTTCCCAAAAGAAAATATACAAATGGCCAACAGACATATGAAAAAATGCTCAACATCACTAATAATCAGGGCAATGCAAATCAAAAGCACAATGCAATACCACCTTACTCCTGCAAGAATGGCCACGATCAAACAATCACAAAATAGCAGATGTTGGCATGGATATGGTAAAAAGGGAACACTTTTACACTGCTCATGGGAATGTAGACTAGTACAACCACTGTGGAAGACTGCATGGAGATTCCTTAAAGAACTAAAGGTAGAACTACCACTGGATGCAGCAATTTCACTACTGGGTATCTACCCAGAGGAAAAGAAGTCATTATATGAAGAGGACACTTACACATGAATGTTTATAGCAGTGCAAGTCACATTTGCAAAAGTATGGAACCAGCCTAAATACCTATTCATGAAAGAGTGGATAAAGAAAATGTGTTATATATATAACATGGAATACTACTCAGCCATAAAAAGGGGAGAAATAATAGCATTTACAGAAATCTGGATGGAGCTAGAGACCATTCTTCTAAGTGAAGTAACTCAGGAATGGAAAACCAAACGTCATATGTTCTCACTCATAAGTGAGAGCTAAGCTATGAGGATGCAAAGGCATAAGAATGATACAATGCACTTTGAGGATTCAGGAGGAACAGTGGGAAGGGTGTGAAGGATTAAAAAAAATGTTGTGTGAAAAGGTTACCAGGAACAATTTGGGACAATTTGAAATTAACAAAACTCGATGGAAATACACTGAGGATGTTTAAATAAAAATACATAAATTGGTTAATTTTATGTTATGTAAACCTTACTTCAATAAATTTATTTTTAGTTTTTAGAAATTTCCCTTTAGGAGCAAAATGTCATAAAATACAACATGAAAGGGAAAATGAAAAAGGGCAGGAGTAGTTTCATAACTTTGCATGAATGTAAATTGTATTAGGGCAGTGAGAAGAGCTTATAAATGACGTCATACAAACAGGACTCAGATCTTTTTAACCCCGCCAGGGATCCATCTTGCCCTCCTCATCAGGACACATTCGCCCTCAAGCAAAGGAACTTATCATTCCCTGGGATCTTTCCAAGACTCCAAGAGAGTCCCAGCAGTTTGTCTTCATAATTTTATGTCCTTTTACTTAAAAGCGTTCCCAAAATCGTGTAAGCTTCTGGCTTCCCCAACGCTTTCTAGACCCATCCTGTGGAGTCCTCTCCAGCCCTGAGAGAGGTGTTGCCCATGCACTGAGCCAGCAACTTCCACTCAGGAGCAGTGACTAAAGCCAATGCCAACCACTGAAGGAATATCCTTTTCCAGGACCAAGAAAGATTTCTCGAGGTGCCAATGAGCCCAATCTGTTTTCTGTTTTCAACTCCTATGTTTTATTTGGCTTTGATTTCTTGCTTATCTACACAAATGAGCAACTCCTATGTCTCCAGAATTGCCACGTGGGGGACCTAGATGATGCAAGCCCCTCGGTTAATTAATACAACCCGGCTCCGGCTAACAAACAAAAAGATGTTCACCAAAGCCTGGTCCCCTCCAAATAGGAAGATGGCATTAAGCTTCCAAGCAAATAACCCGAGTCCCTAACCGGGTCCTAGAGTCTCCCCTTCCCCCTCTGCCAGGGCTCACTCTGGCCACACCCACCACACCCACACCAACTGCACACGTTGCTCTTGAATTGCTCTTGAATTTGAGGTTTGCTCCTGTCTGAGACCTTTGCAGTTGGCTTCCCCTCCACCTGAAATGTGCGTCCCCAAAATATCCGCATGGAATTCCCTGTCCTCTTCAGGTCTGTCTCCCATGCTTCTCCTCTGAAACTGCACTCTGCCCCCATTACTTCCTGTTCCCTTCCAAGTTGACTTTCCTCTCTAACGTTCATTAACGACCCAGGACAGGCTGCACATTCTGCCAACGCCTGCCGCTGCTGTCCGTCTTCCCCACCTGACTATCCACTGTGCAGGGGCAGGAATGTGGATGTTCTCACCACCACATCTCCAAGGTGCAGGCCAGTGCCTGGTGCGTGATGGGTGTCAGTATCTGTCTGGGGAGGTGGGGCTGGGTTAATTAATCATGCAGTCAGGGGCGGGCTAAGGAGATGAGCGGCTCAGACAGAACATAGCGTAGCACACGCTGCGCTTCTCATACAGGTAGCACCATCCTACAACACAAAATGATTCAATGCAAGGGGAAAAAGTCAAGTCAAAGGTAATTCATTCACATTTCTCTAATTGTGGCATATTTATACCACGGAGGACTATTCAGCAATAAACAGGAATAAACTACAGATGTGTACGACTGTGGGGATCAATTTCAAATGCATTACTGGGTGAAAGAAGTCAGACCCAAGACAGTCTATGCTGGGTTGTCCCATGTACATGAACGCCAGCAACAGGCAACAGCCATCCATGGTGATAGAATTCAGAAAGTGGTTGCCTGATTTAGAGGTCAGAAAATGAGAAATGACTAAAAAGGGTCACAAGGGAACTTTTCAGGGTTGATAAAAATGTTCTGTATTTTGTTTGGGGTGGCTACATGGATATACATGTGTTAAAATTGAGCACCTCAGATCTCTGTATTTTATTGACTGTAAAATGATCTCAATTATAAATATGTCTGAGTATATACACCCACAATATGAATCGTTCATCTTAGAATTTGGGCCTCTCCACTTGCCATATTCTGGAAGGCACTGGCTGAGGGAGATGAAATAAAAAGGGAAGGCACCATAAAACCGAGTTCCTAACCTTTACGCTATCTCCCTTTGTTTCATAACTGGACAAATTACTTTAACTTCTCTGTGTTGTTTTGTTTTGTTTTTTTTCTTAAACACAGGGTCTTGCTCTGTTGCCCAGACTGGAGTGGAGTGATGCAATCTTGGCTCACTGCAACCTCCACCTCCTGGGTTCAAGCAATCCTCCTGCCTCAGCCTCCCGAGTAGCTGGGACCACAGGTGCACACTTGCACACCCAGTTTGTTTTCTTAATTTCCAAAATTGTCAGTAGAGACAGCCAGGCCTGCCGAGCTGTTTGAAGAGCTAAAACCTCAATGAGATGTAAGCAGCGGTGAGCAGGCAATCCTCCAAGCTCATCTTCCTTATTAATAAGGCCGTCTTACAGTCCTCACGCTTACAGAACTAAACCCCTTGGACAGAGGCCGAGAGAGACATGCCTTTGCTCCACTGTCCCCTTTGGTGACTGCTCTACATTGAGCTGACAATGGGGTAATAATAGAACGTCAGATTTGTAGGAAAAGCTGTCTGCATTACCTAACTTACCAAAGACGAAATGTCAGAAAAGGGGAATTCAGAACAAAAGGAACTTTACATCTCTCTAAATGACAAAGAAGGTCAGAAGTATATTTGACACATCTCGATGTGCTCGGTCTTCATGATGTTCAGAAGCCATGGCATCAGGGACAGACAGTCCTGCTCCTCCTCTGAGGCTCTGAGGACATCCTCCGGCCCAGACCTAATTTCTTTTTCTTTAGAACATCTGCCAGGGAAGAAAAGGAGGGCATGCATCCGTTCTGAGCGCTTTCTCCTCCCAACCTCATATTCACCTGACAGCCCGACCTGTGCCTGACACTGCCTTGGCAGCTTTGTGCAGCAGAAATACGACTGGTCAGAGACGGACCCCCGGCTTCGCCGCAACCTGTCACCACCACGCACGCCAAGCAGCCCTCGGTGTCCTGGGGGGCAATGCTCCATGTGGGTGAGCGGGGGGGCTCTGGCTGCCATCCTGGCTGACCCACGGCCACCCGAGTGACCTTGGAGTCATGTGCCCTCTCTATGCCCCAGGCTCCTCTCCACCTGGCAAGGCGGGTGTAACGAGAATATACATCTCATCCATGGTGACTACAAGATAGGGTGCACACCAAGTGCTTAAAGCCCCTCTGGACCCTCGGCTTCTGTGCCGAAGGGGCACGGAGCGCTGAGGGGCTGAGGACATACCCGCGCCAGCTGCCACACAGTATGTGTACCCTAAAATCATGTGACGCCCCAGGACAGGAGTTCACAGCCTGGGCTCAGGGGGTCTGAACACCAAGGTCAGCGGTAACTGGGGAGCATATGCATTCATGCATCTTCCTCAGAGGAGGTGCCATAGCCTTTGCAAATGAGCCCTGACTCCAAACGCGATTCCACTCAGCAAATACTGTGAGTCCCACAATGCCTCAGACAGTGCTAAGCCCAGAGGACGTGATGACCACGGTGAATGAGACCAAAACAGACAAGCAACTGAGTCCCCTTGATCACAGCTGGGTTAGGGGAAGCCCAGGAAAGAGGACCAGGAGAGGCAAACAGAAGGGTAGCTGTCCTACGGAGAAAGAAAGACCCAGGAAGGCCTCCTGGAGGAGGTGACATTTACCTTATACCAATAATCTGCCCCCTGCTTGCTAGAGGAAGAGGGGTCCAGTCTGAGACCAACACACATGAAGACCCAGAGGTGACAGCCGCCAGAGACTCAGAAATGAAAAGAATCCCGTGACAGGAAAGAGCCGAACACGAAGCTGGAGGGTCCTGTGGAGCCAGAGCCCGAGAGCTGTGAGCATTCAGTGTGCCAGAGGTTTTGAAGGGTTTTAAGGAAACAAAAGACAGGCCTGAGTTTTTGGAGGGGGTCTCTGTGCCTGCAGGGTGAGGAGGGGTTGTGAGGGGCCAGCTGGGCAGCCACCATGTGAGAGGGGCCAGGCCACGGCAGTGAGGATGAGAGGGACTTGTGGCAAGTTCAGAGGCGAGTCCACGGGGTTGCCGGAGTGCCTGTGAGTGGTGGGGACTGGGGTGGGCGCTGGGAGACAAAGCAAGCATGATTGCCATGTTACTGCTGGAAAACCAGAGGGATGAGGTGTCATGCCTGTGAGAAAATGACTCATAGAAGTTGGAGTGCCTTTAAAATGTTCAAGTCCAGACGACCAGAGGCAGGTGGGGAGAGAGCTCCACGAGCCACGTGGATGTTGGAGACGTCGGCGTAGGTTAAATCAGGGTGGCAGGATGAGCTCACAGACAAGGACGCGCATAAAGATAAAAGGGAAGAAGGTCCAGAACAAAACCCCGAACAGCAGGAATATTCCCGGCGGAATACAAAACAGAGATCCCACAAACAACCCTCGGACAGGGATGGCCAGAGGATGGGGAGGAAATCAGAGGCGTGTCATCGGTGCAGGGGAAGGGTGTTTCACAAGCATCTCCACTATGCAACACTGGACAAACATTTTGAAAAATAGGTAACACAACCTGAAAAGAGGTCCACAAAATATTGCATCAAAAAAGATTGCATAAGGCCGGGCGTGGTGGCTCACGCCCGTAATCCCAGCATTGTGGGAGGCCAAGGTGGGTAGATCGCTTGAGCCCAGGAGTTCGAGACCCGGCTAGCCAACATGGTGAAACCCCATCTCTACAAAAAATACAAAAATTAGCCAACATGGTGGCACATGATTGTGATCTCAGCTACTTGGGTGGCTGAGGCACAGGGATCACTTGAACCCCGGAGCGGAGGTGGCAGTGAGCCAAGATTGTGCCACTGCACTCCAGCTTGGGCAACAGAGCAAGACTCTGTCTCATAGGAAAAAAAAAATCGCATAGTATGACCCACTTTTGTAAAACCAGAATCAAAGCTATATAACACCACGTGCTGACCCTTTTCAGCATGCCAAGCCTTCAATAGGCTTCACGCACATCAACACACTGAATTTTCACAATAGCCCTATGAAGTGGGTATGATTTTTAATCATCACTTTACAAATGGGGAAACTAAGGCCCAGACGCACCAAATGTAGTTCCCAAGGTCACAGCTGGTGAGCGGTGAGGGACGGGCGTCCATCATAAGCAATCCAGGGAGCTGGAAAGAGGGTTCACCGTAAGAACATCAGGGAGCGTTTCGAAGGGAGTGAAGTGAGTCTGAGACCCTGCAGGGTGTGCAGTGCTGTCCAGGAAGCACCTACAGATGTGAGCGGCAAGCTCCAGACGGTCGAAATCCAAAACGTAGACTTTGCATCTTTTAGTTCATGAGCAGTAGCTGTGGAACAGGAGGAGGGGAGCTGGGGGCTGGGGATGGTGAGACATCTGTGGGAGACAGGAAGGAAAGCAATCCTTTGTGGAGGTTTGCCCACAGGGACTGTGCTGCAGCTGGAGGGGCCTCAGGAGGGGAGAGGAAGGCGCATCTACCCAGCACGCCTGTATAGATGGAAGAAAGGAAGAAAGACCAGAAGGGAGAAGGCAGAAAGCCTCAAGCAGGGCGAGAATGGAGCCAGACAGCCGAGGCCCTGGGGTGGCATAGGAGCACCTCAGCGCAGGCTCCTCCAGCATTAGGAGAGAGTCCGGGGGAACAAGGCACAGACAGAAAAATGATGGAAAATCAGAAAGTGAGGAAGAAATTCATGCTGTTTTCTGATAGTCTCAAAAGAAGAAATTAAAACTCGATGAGATATGAAGACTTTTTATATATATATATATATATTTTTTAATTGCATTTTAGGTTTTGGGGTACATGTGAAGAATATGCAAGATTGTTGCATAGGTACACACATGGCAGTGTGACTCACACATGAGGATGCCCAACAGGCTGAGAAAAAGTCACTTCCGTGTGGTTTTAACACAAAACATTGCTGTTTCTTGTAACTCCATCTTGTAAAGTTACAGAATCATCCAAATGTAGTATCTTTTCTTTGTAAAAAGGAGTCTTTTCTTACACGTTCTCTGTATGCTGCTTATTGATATCGTGTGTCATCCTGTTGCTTTGTCTCCATTAAGTTCTAGATTTAGGATCATCCATTAGGAAGGGAAGATGTGGAGCCAGACAGGCAGCTGTGTGCACAGCCGCATTCTCTGCAGAGCCCAAAGACCATGCCCACAGTAGTGAAATCAAAGTATGGAACTTTAGTATTAATGCAGGTATAGAGACAGAGAGAGGAAGAGAGGACAGAGTGCTCACTGGTATTTTCCTAATGCTCTATCAATAATTGTCACTTTGTAATCCTTTAACAAATGATAAAGCCCATACATCCCTAAGTCCTGGCCTCTCCCTGTGGCACACGCCTTCACCCATTTTCACCACGTCGTGATGGTCTGAGTGACTATCTCACATTTCTAACAGCCAAGCTAATACCAAGATTTTTGTCTCGGTAACCACCATTCTTCTCTCTGCTTCTATGAGTTCAACGTTTTTAGATTCCACATCTAAGTGAGAATATGTAGTATTTGTCCTTCTGTTCCAGGCTTATTCCACTTAATGTCCCCCAAGCTCACCCAGGTTGTCATAAATGACAGAATTTCCTTCTTTGAACGGCTGAATAATATTCCATTGTGTGTGTGTATGTGTACATGCACGCACGCATATATGTGTGTGTGTCTCTCTCTCCCACACATCATTTTTATCCACTGATGGACAGGTAGATTACATCCACATCTTGGCTACCGTGAAGCATGTGCAATGAACATGGAGGCCTTGGCCCAGGCCACTGCTTTCCGACCTTTTTAGATAAGGCAGCTCCCAGGAAAATATCCCAGCAGGTGTGTTTTGTAGCCACCACAGAATTTTGAAACTTCATCGCGAGTGCCCTTAGGTGAGGCGCAGACTCTCCACTTCTACACAAGCCTTGCCATTCTCTATTGCCTCCCAGCCTGCTTGCTCACCAGCACCAACTGCGGGCCCATGAAGGAATGAGATGACAGACACACACACACCATCCTTAAATTCACAGACACACATTGGAGTTCAGCTTTCCTACTTTTTTTGTTTTTGACAGAGTCTTTCTCTGCCACCCAGGCTGGAGTGCAGTGGTGCGGTCTCAGCTCACTGCAACCTCTGCCTCCTGGGTTCAAGTGATTCTCCTGCCTCAGCCTCCTGAGTAGTTGGGATTTCAGGTGCATGCCACCACACCTGGCTAATTTTTGTATTTTTAGCAGAGAAGGGGTTTCACCATGTTGGCCAGGCTGGTCTCAAACTCCTGACCTAAGGTGATCTGCCCACCTCAGCCTCCCAAAGTGCTGGGATTACAGGTGTGAGCTACCACATCCAGCCTCTCCTATTTTTTTTAATAATTTATTTATTTTACTTTAGGTGCATAACTATATCTGGCATTTCTTCCCATGTTATCCCTCCACACCCTCCCCTCCCTCCCCACCACCCATTGTCTCTCCCCTACCACCCCTGCAACTGTCCCCCTGTGTGTGATGCTCCTCTCCCTGAGTCCATGTGTTCTCGTTGTTCAACACCCACCTATGAGTAAGAACATACGGTGCTTGGCTTTCTGTTCTTGGGTCAGTTTGCTGAGAATGATGGTTTCCAGATTCATCCAAGTCCCTACAAGGGACACGAACTCGTCGTTTTTTATGGCTGCATAGTATTCCATGGTGTATATGTGCCACATTTTCTTTGTCCAGTCTATCATTGATGGGCATTTGGGTTGGTTCCAGGTCTTTGCTATTGTACACAGGGCTGCAATGAACATACATGTGCATGTGCCTTTATAGCAGAACAATTTATAGTTCTTTGGGTACATACCCAAGAGTGGGATTGCTGGGTCAAATGGAATTTCTATTTCTAGATCCTTGAGAAATTGCCACACTGTCTTCCACAATGGTTGAACTAATTTACACTTCCATCAACTGTGTAAGAGTGTTACTATTTCTCCACATCCTCTCCAGCATCTGTTGTCTCCAGATTTTTTAATGATCGCCATTCTAACTGCCGTGAGATGATATCTCAGTGTGGTTTTGATTTGCATTTCTCTAATGATCAGTGATGAGGAGCATTTTTTCATATGTTTGTTGGCCTCATATATGTCCTCTTTTGAAAAGTGTCTGTTCATATCCTTCACCCACTTTTGAATGGGGTTGTTTTTTTCTTGTATATCTGTTTTAGTTCTTTGTAGATTCTGGATATTAGCCCTTTGTCAGATGGGTAGATTGCAAAAATTTTTTTACCCATCTGTGTCTTTTGATTGGGGCGTTTAGGCCATTTACATTCAATGTTAATATTGTTATGTGTGAATTTGATCCTGCCATTTTGTTACTGGCTGGTTTTCTTTCTCATTAGTTGACTCATTTTCTTCATTGCATTTTTGGTCTTTGCCAACTGGTTTGCTTTTGTAGTGACTGGTACTTGTTCCTTTCCATGCTTAGTGTTTCTTTCAGGAGCTCTTATAGGGCAGGTCTGGTGGTGACAAAATCTCTCAATAATTGCTTGTCTGTAAAGGATTTTATTTCTCCTTCTCTTATGAAGCTTAGTTTGGCTGGATATGAGATTCTGGGTTGAAAGTTTTTTTCTTTAAGGATGTTGAATATTGGCCCCACTCTCTTCTGGCTTGTAGAGTTTCTGCTGAAAGATCTGCTGTGAGTCTGATTGGCTTCCCTCTGTGGGTGACCTGACCTTTCTCTCTGGCTGCCCTTAGCATTTTCTCCTTCATTTTGACCCTGGTGAATCTGACTATTATGTGCCTTGGGGTTGCTCTTCTTGAGGAATATCTTTGTGGAGTTCTCTGTATTTCTTGAATTTGAAATTTGGACTGCCTTGCTAGGCTTGGGAAGTTCTCCCAGATAATATCCTGGAGTGTGTTTTCCAGTTTAGATTCATTCTCCCCGTCATATTCAGGTACACCGATCAAGCGTAGATTAGGTTTTTTCACATAATCCCGTATTTCTTGGAGGCCTTGTTCGTTTCTTTTCACTCTTTTTTCTCTTGTATTGCCTTCTCTTTTTACTTCATTGAGTTGATCTTCAATCTCTGATATCCTTTCTTCTGCTTGATAGATTCAGCTACTAAAACTTGTGTTTGCTTCACGTAGTTCTCGTGCTGTGTTCTTCAACTCCATCAAGTCGCTTATGTTCTTCTCTAAGCTGGTTATTTTAGTTAGCATTTCGTCTAACCTTTTTTCAAGGTTTTTGTTTTCCTTGCATTGAGTTAGAACGTGTTCCTTTAGCTCTGAGAAGTTTGCTATTATCCACCTTCTGAATCCTGTTTCTGTCAATTCTTTGCACTCCTTCTCAGTCAAGTTGTGATCCTGTGTTGTTGAGGAGTTGTGATCCCTTGAAGGAGAAGAGGTGTTCTGGTCTTTGGTGGTTTCACCTTTTTTGCGCTGGTTTTACCTTTTTTGCGCTGGTTTTTCCCCATCTTTGTGGATTTACCTGGCTGTGGTGTCAGAGAGCTGCTTGATGATGTCGCTTGTCTGCCTGTGGGGGCGCTACTGGGTTTCTAGGGACTCCTTCAGGTTACTAGGGAAGCTTCCTGTGTCTTTTTTGTTTTTGCTGGGAGATTAGTCCCGCCTCTTCCGCTGACCTGTAGGCACTGCTGGGTTGTTGAGAACGCTGTCCTGTTGCTACGTGGGCTTCATGTGTTTTTTGTTAAAACATGTAGCCCAGTCCCACCCCTCTAGTGGTGGGTTGTGCCCTTCCTCCACTGGGCTGGATCATTCAGGGTTCCTCTCAGACTGTGGCACTGGCTACGCAACCCACTAGAGTCAGAGCTTCAGCCCTCTGGGGTTTGTGGGGGAGGTTAGGGACCCGCCCAGCCGCACCTGGCAGTCTCCCCCTTTCAGCTTTCTCTCTCGCCAGTCATGGGGTAGGGGCCGCCCAGCTGCTCCCACTTACAGCTCCCTCTCTCTCCGGGCAGGGGGAGGGGGCGATAGCTCAGTCTGCAGACTCTTATTCAACTCCGCACTTGTAATTCCTGGTGCTTGACTGGCAAAGATCCCCTGTTCTGTGTATTGCTGAGGCTTTGGGGGAAGCGCTGTATCTGGACCGGAGCGCCAGAGGTGGAGCCTCCAACTTGCCAGTCAGATGCACTTTCTGGGTGAAGCAGCACCCCTCCCCGCCTCAGTCTGCCCTGAGTGGGCTTTGCTCACCCCCGGACCAGACCCGTTGACATGCACCTGGTACCTTGGTTGGAACTAGGAGATCTCTGGGTTTCTGCATCTCTTTCGCTGGGTGTTGTGCGCTGGAGTTGTGTCTAATACGCCATCTTGGATCCTCCCCCCTCCTACTTATTTTCTATGGAAGACTTTCTGCTGAGCATCTTCAGTCACTCTCAGGCTCCTCATCTGTGGGACACTAACATCTTGCCAACCCCCTCCACAGAAGCAGTCAACTGTGTTACACCTACAGAATTGGTGTAAAAAGCAAAATTAAATGACAATGCTTACAAACTATTTTTAAAAGTATTCAGTGCTGAGGATTGTCACTTCAAAGGTCAAGAGCCAGAAAGGACCTTGCAAACTAGCCATGAGTTGGAGGCAGAAGCACGTGCCCCACCCCTAGCTGTAGGGTAAATCAACACACGCATGGAAGAGGGAAAATGAGAAGTTCTTTCAAACGTCTCTTATTAGCAAGCCTGGTCGCCGGCAGTGGCAAAATGTACGGTGGTTAAACTAATTTTTATTGCACTGGTGTACGATTTTGAAAATCAGAAATACAATCAAGTAAAACGTCATGTTTTTTTTTTTTTTTTTTTGATTTTTCAAAACCTCCAGATCCATATAATTTTGATCTGGAGTATTTGCAGTAAAACACAAATGCTAACAGTAACAGGAGCAAACTACACCATCACGACCACACTTGACAACACCAAAGCCACGTTCCCAGGGCTCTGCTTCGCAGGGATCACTTACTGTGAGGACATTTTTCTGGAAGGGTGAAGTGGAATTCAACCGCACAACCCTAATAACACTAATAGAAACCACACTGCACCCACAGCACATTTCCGATAGTCTACGAAATGGAAATCAGATTTTGTGGTGACATCAGTGGTTGGCACACGGGCTGAAACACTCGCTGGTCAGGAGAGGAAAGTCTGTTTCTGAAAATGTCACCTGTGTCCTGTGGTGACGACGTGAGTCAGGCTGAGGTCAATTTGAAAATGACACCTGCTACACAACAAATGTGTCCTCAGAGCTCATTCTGGATAAATCAATGAATTCTGCAGACCTCCTCTGTGGAAAGTCACTATTAAGTTTTGCAAATGGTATTTTCCTTCCTGGTGTTTATTCCACCGTAATTAAAAATGGTTCATACAGTTTTGTGAGTAAAACCAGTCTCTTCCACTGTAATCTAAGTCCCATAGGGGTAAGGGCCATATCTTTCTTATTCATCTTCATATTGTCCAGAGCTGAGGGCACAAATCTCTGCTGACTAAAAATACAAGTGTGTAGAGTTTTTTGGGCATGGGGCTGGGGGGACACTAGATTTAAAGGAGTATAAGTCAGCATCCTTGTCATTAGGAGTTCACAAACCTAGTTGACTAATGAGACATCACAGACAAAAGACAATTTACAACATAGATTAAGCATCAGATAAATGACAAATTATTTAGATAATAATCCCAGCAGACATTCTGTACATATCACTACAATGCCTATGTTTGCGCAGATAGCCTCATTCTGTAAAATTATGTTCTTAAGTGACACTCCCAGAGTTGGAATGAAGTGGTAGTATTTGATAGAAAAATAGTATTAACACCTTTCTTTTGCAAAAATTAATTTTAAAAATGGTAATATTTGTGGTAGCTTCAAAAACTTCCTAGTTTAAAGCTTTAGAAAATACTTGAAAAGAAAAATTATTGAAGTGTATGAAAAATAAAGACAAGGAACTTTGAAACAATTCCTAAATCACTTACTAATTGTTATTACTCCAATATGTAAAAAGCTTAGCTCTCTCTCCTGTCCTTACAAAAAGGAAAAAACTGAACCACCTGAAAATCAAAGACCTTTTTTGCATCCATAGAAGAATTGAGGTCATAGGGAAAACCACTGCTCTGAAAACTGAATAGACTAAAGAATACATGGAGAATCACCGCCGGAATCAGCTCACCTGGGGCACAAGCTGGTAGGAATATTAGAGGGTGATTTGGATGGACTGTGGAATGCTGCGCAGGGACCAGCCTGAGAGTGAGAAATTCCTGGGGCCCAACCTTAGGGGGGCCCACACTCTCATGGTTTTACCTCCACACTCTCAAATAAAACCCCACCAGGTTCTCAAATAAAGAGCCAAAAAAATTCCCTTGTATTTAGTCAGGGAGAAGGGAAAGTAATGATTCTGAAACACCCAGAGCATCCTCCATCACTAAGGCCTCTGCAGCGAAAAGACTTTACCAGGACTTATCTCACCTGCCACCTGCAGGGAGGATGATTACCCATCTCCAGCCCCCTCTGGCTCCCTTTCTCACCAAAAGAAAATAATATAAGTCAGAAGCTCTGATCTACTTAAAGAAAGGAAGAGCATCAGACAAGGAATAAATGAAGGTAAAATATTTTTTTCTTATCCTTAATTTTTTCTTATCAGTAACTATTTTTTCAATGTAACATAGTAATAATGTATTAGGTGATTATAGTATATGCATCCGTGAAATGAGTGACAGCAACATTGTAAGAGATGGGCAGGAGAGACTGGAGATACTTCGTTATAAGGTACCTACCTGCACTACTCGTGAACTGCATAATGTTATTTCAAAGTGAACTTAAAGTAGTCGTAAATGCATACTGCAAATTGTGGAGTAACCACTAAGAAAATATTTATATATAAATATAACTGATAAGCCAAAAGAAGAGAGAAAGAGAGATCATATAAAATGCTCAATTAAAACCAGCAAACTCAGTAAAAGAGAGGAAGGGAACAAGTTCAACAAATAGAAAACAGTTACAAACATGGGAAATACTAATCCACTAGATCAAAAATCGCTTTAAATGTAAATGGTTTAAATACACCAATTAAAAGGCAGAGATTGCCAGAGTGGATTAAAAACATCAAGACTCAGCTAAGTGTCTACCAATATGAGCATGCTTTCTATCTTCCTGACTGATCACAGTACTCCCGCCAAATTTTAAGCTCTGCAAAGATGAAACCTAATTTGCTTCAGTATTTTTCAGCATAGGGTTGTTTTTATTAGTATTTATATTACTATAAAAATGATAGAAGTAATAATATCCACCACTGATTAAGCACCTATTATGTGCTAGGTATTGTGATAGTAATACATAGGAGGTCCTTAATGATAATTTGATGAATGGGTGGATAAATTAATAGACCAGTTAATAAAAACTCTAAGCATGCTGAATTCTGTCTTCATCTGCATCTGTCTCCAGCTTTCTTTTAATGAGTGCCTGCCATACAGCCAGATCTGGGTTATATAAGCTGCAAAGGGAGAGGGAAAAAGCATAGATTTTATTCTAATATTAAGTTCCCCATGAAGAAATTGTCTCTAGTAACAGTAAATTCTTCATCCTTCACTGCCTTGCCATTCACCAACCTTCTAAGGACTGGTCTCTCTGCTTTTTCTGTCCTTGTTCACAGTGATAGAAAATAGGAAATGCATAAAAGTACATACTCCACTGCTTCACAAATTGGGTTATCACTAACAGAGAAACTGTATGCTCTACGAAGGAAAGTCTTAAAAGTAATCTAATCTACAGGGACCCAGTCTTCATTCCCAAAAGTCACGACATGCACAATCTGGAACTTTGACACCATGTGTGAGGATGGACCTGGATTTATGGAACCAGATCAACCTGGAGGCCCAGCGTGTTACGGTTACCAGGCCGGGACGGCCATGTGGGCGTTGTCCTGAGCACCAGGAAATCCAGGTTGCAGATGGGAGCTGGTAGTTATTGTGCACAAGCTCCCCAGTTCTCTGACCTCAGTTTTCATCATCTATGAAGTGAGCAGACATACTCTAAATAATCTCTCATCTCCCCTCCAAATTCCAAGTTCTAAATTAATGAAAACAATGTAATAATTATTGAATCTATACACAACTCTATTGTACGATTCAATACCATATAAGAGTGTGGACACAGAGGCAGTACAAAATACAGTAAGTCCCCACTACCTTTGTTAACAGTTTCATGATTTAAAAGACAAATGATACTCATCAAATATAAACACAAGGAACATAAAACTAGCCTCATTCCACGCCACATCTGTGACCTCTCTTCACACCTAAACTTACTTAAATTTCAATTAACACCATGTTTCCTCACAACCAGCCAGCTTTCAGACTCCTCCACACACTAGTCCAGAGCTCCTGACCCTTGATCCTTCCTTTTTGAAGCCAAAAATCCTACCACATCATAATAATATTAACAGTAATCAATATTATTTAGTGTCCATCAAGGGTATGTCAGGGACCATGCTCGGTGGTTTCCACATCACATATTTCATCCTCATTCCAAATCCATGAGGTAGGTCCCATTTGTATTCAATCCACAGAGAAGCTGTGTCTCTGGGAGATTAGGTGACTTGGCTCAGGCCATACGTCTAGTAGGTTTTAGAACCAACAGTCAAACTTCACTCCTCCTGAGTTCCTATCCATGTTCTTGCCATTTTACCAGTTTTTAAATATCTTTAGTAGCAGAACCCTCTTTGAAGAAAAAATATGTACACAGAACCCCAATACACAAAAGTGATAGTATGTTAGAAATAAAAACATATAAATGAATACACTCCCCTAAAGGAAACATTTTCCTATTATAAAGGAAATGAATGAAGATCATAACAAATCCTGATAAACACAGAAATGCAGAGTTGCTCACTGCACCTGCAGAGAGTCCATCAGCCTCTGCATCCCGTTCACTCTGGTATCTCATTTGGGTTGCACGCTGCCCTACTTAGCAGAAAATAACTGCAGGTTTTTAACATTTCACCTTGCAGTCTTTAGCTATTCCTCAATCAAAATGATCCAGATGTTTGCAAGAAGAGTAAGTAACTGCAAAAATATGTAAAGCAGCCCCAGGCTTACAATATCTACCAAATGTACCTAAAATATAAGGCCGCGATGGCCAGATGCATATTCACTTGTTACCATACAAATGACTGCTAAGCTGTCACTAGATCAAATATCAAGTAAATGTGAAAGCTTCTGTGCTCATTCACTGAGCTAGTATTACCACTACAAATATATATATATATACACACACACACACACACATATCTATATACGCACACACATGTAATGCTCTGGAAACATTGTCTTTTGCAGACTTTGACATGAGTGCGAATCACAAGCCTAAATTCCAACAAAGATCATTATAGAGATAAAACTTTTAAATTAATAATGGAGTTACAAGAAGTTCAAATATGAGCCCCAAAATGACAGGATTATCTTTATTTCAAAGTCTTCCCCAAAGAAATGAATCTAGAAGCACAAAGTAATGTTTTACTGGCTTATTATTTTCCAGTGTATTAAAATGTAGCATACACTTCAATTTTGAGAATGTTATTTTTATCAGTACTTTTACAAATAGTTTAAATTATGTATGAGTATACATATTCATAAACACTGTACTAATGCACTTGGCTTGGTCTTGAGGTACTGAGCCCTTCCTGGCATACAGAGGGAATTCTCTACTATGGAATGCCCAGTCCAGGCTGGGTGTGGTGGCTCACGCCTGTAATCCCAGCACTTTGAGAGGCCGACGCAGGCGATCACTTGAGGTCAGGAGTTCAAGACCAACCTGGCCAACATGGTGAAACCCTGTCTCTACTAAAAATACAAAAATTAGCTGGGTGTGGTGGTGTGCACCTGTAATCCCAGCTACTTGGAGATGCTGAGGCAGGAGAATTGCTTGAACCCAGGAGGCAGAGGTTGCAGTGAGCCAAGATCGTGCCATTGCACTCCAGTCTGGGAGACAGAGTGAGACTCTGTCTTTAAAAAAAAAAAAAAAAAAAAAAAGACTGCCCAGTCAGACTCTCCGAATGAAATGAGCTCGTAAATGGAGCCAACCACCTGGTTTCACTGGTTGTCCCTCCTCGTCGGAAAAGCGCCTCGGCAACCTTGCATTAGGCATTTTCTAAGAGCTTCCATTTGAGGTGCAGCTTTAAACTGATATTCTGCAGGCTAGCAGTCACCTACCAAGTATCAAACGTAAAACAGCAGAAGGATTGGTGTGAAGAGTTTTCTTAACTAATGTAGTGTTTGGATGCTGAGTAATTTATTAACAAAGTTATTAATGATTAAAATGTTTTTGTCAAGTTTTGCAAAGATGGCACAAATGTTTAAGATGCCATCCACACAGGCTAACTGCCAGGAAAAAGCAAACCCATTACATAGGACTTGATGGAATATTTATCAGATCCAACTTAGAACAGATCCAGGCACTCGGCCAAAGTGCGAGATAGATGCTTCATTTTTATAATTTAAGCGTCTAATGAAATTCAACAATACAGAGAAGAAAAAGAATTCAAATAATTTTTGGTGCCCAATTTCTTGAGATTGTTCAATATACTTAGATATATAGTTTTACATAGTTATCCATTTCTTCCCAAAGAATTCCTGAGATATCTTCAAAATTTAGTTACGCTACAAAAAAAAAAAAAAAAAAAAAAAAAAAAAAAAAAAAAAAAAAAAAAAAAAAAAAAAAAAA